>CM024268.1:15403512-15676039 GCA_013621005.1 Aeschynomene evenia
CTCTTTACAACTCTTAATAATCGCTCTTCGAGCGTCAAAATTTACAACTCAGAATTTAGCACATAAACCCGGGCACTCAACATAATTAGACTTCCCTTTACTATTTATTCATGCATTCCATTGGTTTAAGGGTTACTACATGCAAATTTTAACAAATCTCAGCACCTTGGATTTAAAGTATGTGAAATACTTTTTCTAAGGCTCATTTCTTAATTTTTAACTCAAACACCACACAAGGCTATTTCAAATCTATTTCCTTTATAAGTACTTAATCTTGGTGACACTTTATTCACAAAACATATGACCCTTTCACAAAGCATCTTCATGAGTGTATGTCATTTTCCAAAGGGTTCTCACATTCTTTAACAAATCAAAATCATACAATTACATATTTATATATATTCACAAGGCTAGGGAAAGATTTAAACATCATATAGCTTGTCTTTCTCAAGGTTCAACACATATATACGAGTAGCAATTAATTTCGGGAAGACGGGAAAACGTTGGGCTGCAAAAATGCCCCTGCCACCGAGCTGACTGCCTGGGCGGACTTGATGGCCGCCTGGGCGGTCTCAGCAGCGTCTTCTTGCCAGTGCGAAGAGCAGACCGCCTGGACGGTCGCACCATCACCTGGGCGGCCCGATACTGCAGCAGAACCAGAGCTCAAACTCTCTCCATACATCCCCAACCTCAACCCTTTCCATTTCACACATCAGAGACACACGAAATCACTTACCCATACACATGCAACAACGACAAGACAATGCATTAAACACTAAAACAACAAGGAATCATTCATGCATTCACACCATCAATTTGAAAAACATGCATCAAGCTCAAATGACACACTTCAGCCATGGATTCTGAGGTCAATGAAGAACACGAAAATGGAGCTCAAAATCCAACAACACAGCCACCATAAATCACATGCAAGAGCAAAAATCAATGTAGAAGTGTTAGGGTATGAGTAACTCACCAAGTTTCTTGAAGGAAAAGCACAAGGACGAGGGGTTTGTAAGGGGAGAAGAACTTCTGAAATGAGTTTTGAGAGAAAAGAAAATTGTGTCTAGGGGGAGTTTTGACGAGACTTAAGGACCAAATAGGGGGTGTTGTTTTAAATTTTTGTGTTGTTGGAGTGTTAAATGTGTCTGGGTAGTGAGTATGAGTATGTGTTTGAGTAAGAAATTGCAACTAAAATTGTGGTGAGGTTAATAATTTGGAAAGCTCAGGGTCCTTAAAAGTGGTTCCGGTTGTGTTTAGGATCAAGCTCAGGCTCTCTCTCAACGGAAAATGGCATATGATCGTTACGAAAATTTTCTTAATATTATGAGACTCTCAATAAGTCTAAAATAATTATCTCGCTACATTATTAATTTCACATTATTTATATATTTAAAAAATTTTGCCAAAATCATGCAAAATGTGAAATTCAATAGTAATAGCTCTAAAATCATAACTCTCCAATATTGGTGGGATTATTTTCTAAACACCAATTTGGGACTCTCAAATAAATATTAAGGTCTCACAAAATTTTTATAATGATCAATGCCTCTCTCAGGGGCTCTCTAGCTCGTACACTAATAATATTAAGTCTGCCTTGCTTCTCAAGCAAACTTAAATTATTATGTAATAACTTATAGCACATATGTAACATTTACTCACATAACACAATTACATGTACACGCCTATATATATATATATATATATATATATATATATATAAACATAACACTGGTCTTTCTCCTGAGTAAAGAAATTTACTTAAATCCAAACATATACACACCGTTCACTTTTGGTTCCGGAGAATATATTTATCTCAGGCAACACCATATAACTTGTCCCATCATCAAATATCGATCATCATCAAATAAAATTAATTAATCACAGATTATCACCATATATATATATATAAATCTAGTCACCGGGTACCGAAATCCGTACCGGCGACCGAAAATACACAAAAGCAGGAAAATCCCGAATCACGGGTGTTACAAAACGCACTAAAAACGCTCACAGCGCAGGTCGTAATCGATTACCACGAGGTTGTAACCGATTATGGTAATCGATTACAGACAGGATGTAATAGATTACCGACAGCAAAATGCCCAGATATGAAAGGGCTGTAATCGATTACCATCCCGTGGTAATTGATTACAGGGCTACAAAATAGCCTCAAAGCACCCCAAAAATGTCACAACTCGTGCTATAAACATTCATACATCATTCCTTACATCATGCATCATCTAAACACCAATTAAAACACTTTTATGCACCTAAATCACCCAACATATAATTAATACACATATCCATACACATAAATCATATAGCAATGATAAACACACATAAATTATATAACACATATACATATACTTAGATCACATAAACATAATGGTTTACTAAAAGAAACTTGTCCACCCAAACATAATTAATTCTAACAAGGTCAATTACCATTAATCTCACTTAATTAGAACCTAATAAAAGTTGGGGTGTTACATTTCTCCCTCCTTAAAAAGAATTTCGTCCTCGAAATTCGACACTTCTACGACAAGAACAAAACAACACATATCGGCTCTTACCCTCAGAGACTCGAGGAAGGTTCACACACAAGCAGCTAACCCAAACAAACAGGTTATGCAGAAACTAGACCAGGTTGGCCGCCATACATAAAAGAACTAACTCAACTTTTTGGGTTAGGGCCAATCTGGCCAAAAAGCGAAACCACCTTTGTTCGTTTATCAAAATCTAAAGTAAACTTCGCTTTTAAATCATATAAAACAAACACTTTGGAAGTAAACCATTTCCAAATCATAAACACGTTCATGGGTGATAAGACTTCTCTATGTCCAAAGTCGTAGACCGAAAAGAAAATCATTTGGAATAAGTTTTAAACAAGACAAGTTTTAAGAGAGATAGGTTCCCAATGCCAAACCTTAAATCACAGGAACCCATTCCAGACGTGGAAAACAAGTTCGAGAAACAAAATGTATGTTGCATAAACATAAGGATAACTTGTAAGACCCCAAAATCCTATTATGCTTTAATCGGAGGGATTTAGTTAAAATTGATTCAATCAAGGCATAACTGGGATATATGTGTGTTAATATGTATTTTGACATGTATGATTAATTAAATATGTTTTACGTGTATTATGTGGAATTATGTGTGTTAGAAATGATAAGAACATTATATAAGGTTGAGAAGTTAGTGAAATACAAATTTGAGTTAGGAATGATGATCTAGGTAAGGAATTTAAGAAATAAATGGTAATTCTAGTAAGAGTATGGTTGCACAAGTGTATAAGTACTAGTAAGAACTGTTGGAAATGGTTTGGGATGAGTTAGATGCTTTGTAGAGTTTTTGGGGGGTATGTTGCTGCTGCTACTGACATGTAGCAGTACCTCGTCGCTAGCGACAGTATAAAAGGCGCTAGCGGGTAATGCGGTGAAAACGATCGCTAGCGACCGTGCGACACGCGCTAGCGACCAGTTCGAGGACAGAACAACATTTCTGCAATTTCTGCATTTTCTGTCAAGTCCTCCTTCTTTTAAAAATTTCCTTTAGCCCCCTCCGTCCCTAAAACCTTGCCTAACCCTGAAGTAACCTCCCTACATCAGAAACCAACTTCACTCCATTTCAAAACACTCCAAGAACACCACCTCATAACCTCCATAATCACCAAACTCACCAAACACACCCATTTCATCATAAGCTATCAAAACTCACTTAAATCCGAAACTAAACCAACATTTAGGATCCCTACATCATTTCCTTTCATTCCAACCGAACAAAAATCATCAGAAAGCTTTGAAACTTCAGCCACCATCATCAAGAGCAAGAAAGCTTGGTAAACAAGTAGCTTAAAGAGGAATAGAGTGGTTCTTAGCTTTAGAGGGAAAAACTACAAGAGGTAGGGGTTTAGATTTATGTTATGATACATATTTGTGTGTTTTCATGCATAAGGATCGGTTAGAAATCATTATATGCTCGAGTATGAAGGCTGTTCTGAAACTGGTTTGAATGCAGAGTCGGGACACGCGCTAGCGGCCAAGTCATAGCCGCTAACGAATGACCACGCGCTAGCGACCATACATTAGGTGCTAGCGAGTGGTCGTGCGTTTTTGGACGCTAGCGGCCACAGAGGACGCGCTAGCGGCCATTTCGCAGAATTCTGCAGAACTGTTTTAAAAATGCTGAATTTTGTGATTTTGCATTTTAATGATTTCTAACCCTTTTCTGAGGATCTCAACTACTGTGACAAGTTTATTATATATGTTTAAAATAGATAATGGTGATTATGAAAAGAATTAAGCAAATTAAAAAGAAAATGACATGTAGAGGCAATTATGTATAAAATGATATGTTTTCAAGTGAGATATGCAAGAAGCATGTTAGGAATAATTTATATTTAAATTTCAAAATATGATACTCAGTGGTGTATGTGTTTATATGTTGTAATGTTATGACAAGTCAAGTTATGATGACTTTGAATATGAAAGAAAGACAATAGTAGATCGAGTAAGCAATTGTAACCTTCGGTCACTAGTGTCGTCAGTAAGGGAGGATTGGCAACCTCGGTCACTGACATCACTGGTAAGGGAAGGTGAGAAACCCCTTTTTCCTTGTGTGTCTAGTAGAAACTAGAGAGATATGAGCTCATAGTCTTGGGATTTGGTGATGTGGAGGTAGAAAGAGAGATAAGAGGGTTAATGCCAATTTCAAATAAAGGTTTATTGTACACATATCAAGAATAAGTCTATGTATATGTACCAATCAGAAATTAAATAAGTAATGATGCTTTCAGATTTATATATATATTGCATACATATTAATCAAGATGCATATAGGTAAGACACTCCGGATATAGATTAATTTATGAAATTTCCAATAATGTAAATCTTGCACATTACACTGTTTTTATATTAAACCGGAGTGATCCCCCTACTGAGTCCGTGGAGCTCACCCTATTCCACCACTTTTGTTTTAGATACAGACAGGGGTGCTGGTAAATCTACAGGTTAAATGCTTTGGAGCATACATGGATTCGGAGCTGGATTCCAGAAGATTTAGGATATTAGCTTATTTCCGTTTATGTCTTGTATTTACATAATATGACTTTGTTATCTTTTTGGGAACCTTTAAGGAAGTTATAAGTGGTTGTACAAGCTTATGATTTCCTCAAAAGTTCTATCCCTATATACTTATACTAGTTATGGTGTTATATGTATTCTAGATATTGTAGAACTATATATTATGTACATGTGGGCCACCGTTGTGTATTCTAAAGTTATGTATTTACATGAGTAGTTCTTACAATGATATACTATTCATATCAGATATTCCGCACAAGCCGAGTTTTAAACTTCCGTTTTCTTTTGAAAAACAAATCGGCCCTATTTTCCGAACATTATTACTTTACTCAACTATAATTTCTGAAACAAGATGTTAATTTCCGATAATTAACTCAATATGACTTAAGCATAAGGAGGTAATTATTAGGGTGTTACATAACTGAAATACGTTTTCCAAGATAAAGTCATGACTCCATATTCTTGCAATGCAAGTTGATCCTTACGTTCCTAGGGTCCAAGGTCTAACACAAATGTTTTCCTCGAGAAGCTTCATTTCTATAACATCATATTAGAAATTTTCAAAAACTCAAGTTAATTCCCAATTCCTAGTAGTTCAAAACACGTTTAATTCGTTCTCAAAACTAGTCGTAAGGCTCGAAAACTTTTCGCTTTGCAATTAAAGGCAATTCTAGACTCTCCAAATAGACTTTAGGTTTCTCACATCCACTCTAATGAAAACATATTACCTTTACTCCTACGGCCTTTAATCACATAAGTTTTCACAAGACATATAAGGAAATCACCTTCGGAAACTTCATTCAACTTATATTATATCGCTATTTAAGAAACCACCTATCCATGCCCAAAACACGTGAGCTCACTAACCACAAACTTATATTGTAGACCCTTGCATTCCCCGGCTAGGTGGCCTGGCTGACCGCAATGGTAACAAACGCCTTTCCCATGGAGACACCCTCCGATGTGACCCTTGCCACACGTGGCACATCGTGGTGGGGCGAGAAACGCCTGAGGTGCTGCTGCGGCTGGGCGCTGCTGCTGTTGTCGGTGCTGCTGTGATCGAGGCTGAGACTGGGTCCTGGATGTCTGACCATATGACTGAAAGCGAGTGGGGGCCTATCGTCTATTCTGAGAACTCTAGGGTGCCAAACCCTCTCTCGGGGCCTCAGTCGTCGGGGAAGCACATACACGGCTCGCCCCCTTGATGATCCTGCAGGTGTCAACCATCGCTGAGTACTCCTGGATCTTCAAGGGATCTACCAAGCTCCGTACACGTGCTCCTACTTTATTGATTCCCTTCTTTTCTTCCTGTGGATGCAGTCATTGTTATGCCCTGAGATAAACCAAAGATGGCTATCAAGCAATAGGGCAAGATATGTGAAAATTTGAAAAATTTTAGATCCATGGTAATATTCGGCTAGAGTTATTTGTTAATGACTTGATTCCAAAAAATAAAAATAGAAGGAACAATTTTTTCATGATATATTCAGTCTCGGGCCTCAAACCATATAGGTATTGGATGCATCTGATGGCCTCATCCACACAACTTGGCGGAAAACGAAAGAACTTAATCAATTCATCGAACCTCCTGGTGTATTCTAAAATCGACATCCTCCCCTGCTGCAAAGCGAGGAACTCTCTCTCCTTGGCTTGCATGTCTGCTTCTGGAAGATACTTCTCGTGAAAGAGGACCTTGAACTGCTTCCAGTCGATGGAGACGAAGACAACATCCAAAACCTTGCACGTATCTGACCACCAGACTCCAGCTTCACCCACCAGCATGAGAGCGGCATGCGTAACCTTTCTGTCTTTCTGAGTATGGCATAGTTGTAACCACCCCTTCCATCCTGAGAATCCAATTGATAGATACGCTTGGATCGGGGGATCCGGCATACGTGAGAGAGTTTTCTCCACTGGGTCCGGAGGCACAAGGGTTTCTGAGAACTTCCTTGCTGACCAGATCCATCATGTCGCCTCTGATAACGCTTGCGCTGCATCGCACGCCTCCTGTGATAGGTTGTTCCTACTGGAGCTCCTTCGTTCTTCTTGGTGTGAGAAACGATTCTACTTTATGTCTCATCGGGGTCGTCATTAGCGTCCTCACTATGTCTGCTAGGTGCCGTGTCCCTGTGCACACAAATCAATCAACATCGAGTTGATCAGGCTCCATATCAATGCTAAGTATGCACAGTTACTCTGACAGTCAAGCAAAACGATCATGCACCTCAGAACTAACTAAAACACATAAGAGGCATACACATTATATAACTACCGTACATGCAATGATAGCATAACAGGTCCATTACCCCAAGCCCTATAGGATAGACATGCTCTAATACCAAAATGTAACACCCTACTAGATATCCCTTAACGCTTAAGTCATTTTAGGATATTTCATAAGGGTTACCTCCTGTTATCATGTTTTATCTTTGTATTTAAAATATCATACGCGGAAAATAGGCGAGTAAAATTTTCAAAATTCGTTACGATACAAAAATATGGGCTTTGCGTAATACGTAATCGATAATATAAAACGAAATAACAAATCATACACTGAGTAAACATCGTCATATCATATAAACTCCCATAAAGTACCAAAACATAAATAAATACTAGGTGTAATCCCGTGAGCCCAAAATCAAGACTCATGAGACTCCACAATAAATACAAGTAAAATAAATAGCTACCGGCTAACATAGGTCCGGACTCAGAAAATATAAACAAATAAATATAGCGGAAGCATAAAAACTATCGTATATGCATAAATAAATAGAACATGTCTCTGGTATATAAGGAACTATATCATAAACTAGTCTGCACGAGCTCCTCGTGTGCTCCGACATCTTGCTCGTTCAGATCCTCTAAAAGGTGGGGAAAAACATAGGGTGAGTACGTAAAGTATCTCAGTAGAGGAAGCCGTCCCAGGTTTAATTATAAAATAAGTGAAGTATGAATGAGTTCAGTTCAAATATAAGTTAAAAACAATCTTTTCCCGGAACGTCTTACCTAAGTGCGTCTTGTTCCTTTTAAATTAACATACATACATAACATAAATAATCATCAATGTGTGGTGTACTATGTGCTCGACTATCATACATATAAACATAACAGTAAAATAACATTCTTTGTCTGTAACGTATATCTCATATCTTTACTTAAATTATCTTGAGTCTTTTAAGCATACTTAGTATGCCTGTGGATCCATCTTATTTAAAGCACGCCCTTTTGGTGCCTATGGATCATTTACATTGTTTTGGCCTGCCCACCCTCCTGTAACCTCCGCATCACCGACCCTAGGTATAAGCTCATCCTATACATATGGGTAGAGGGGGTAATTCACCTTCCGCTAGTGAGTCGTTACAACCGAGGTTGCCAGCCCCCTGCAACGTTCATCACGAATGGAAATGCTACTCTGTGTGTCTTAACTTTCTTTTCACTATGCACATTAATCTCTTTACATAACATATACATTGCATTATATCATAATATTATAACATAACATCACATAATAATCACACACGAATCATACATAACATATATTAACATATATTCATACATTTATATCATAACAACATGTAAACATAGATTACAACTCATATAAACATATATAAATCATGCATAAATCATATATAAAACTTATACAAGTCGTAGAACGCATTAGGGTACATAAATGGTCAAAACAGTCAATTTTCGTAAAATCTGCAGTGCTGTAATTGATTACCACGGGTCTGTAATCGATTACCACCCCTCTGTAATCGATTAACAGTGAACTATATTTTCTCGCGATTGGAAATTCTCAGCTCGTAATCGATTACGAACCTCTTGTAATCGATTACGAACGCGAAAACTCAAATTCTACAGTTTCTAAAACACGTTTTTCACAAGCCAATGGCTAAAACTTTAATCTAGAATCATCCCAACCAATAGAAAACGTAGACAAGCGTAAATCAATCGGTAAGATATTTTCTAAACACTTTTCAATCGGTAAAAACTCTTTCTCTTTGAAAATCAATCGGTAAAACATTACCTTTTTATGAACCCTAATGGGAAAATGAACGACAACCACAATCTCATAAAAAACACATCATCATGCATGAAACTACAGAGAATAAAGAAAGCCTAAAACCCCTACCTCTTGTAGACTTCCTATGTAATGTGTAGAGACACCCTTTCCCGACGTAGAACACGTTCTCACTTTCTCTCACTAGCCCCACGAACGGCAGGAATACAAAGATGGCTCCTTTTCAAGAATTGCAATCGGTAGAAGGGTTCTATTTGATGAGAGGATTAAGAATATGTAATTTGTTTTGTGATCGGGTAAGGTTTGATATGAGTTTGGTGTTGTGGAATGGCTATGGCTTTGAGTTCATGAGAGAGAGAAAGAACAATGGAGGCACAAGGGTTAGAGAGAGTGTTTGGAGTGTTTCTGAAATAGGGATTTAGGATTTCTCATGAATTGGCACGGCTAGGCATGTTATAGAGACGTTGTGGGGCCCATACGTAACTTAAAACGCACTAAAAACGCTCATAGCGTAGGTCGTAATCGATTACCACGAGCCTATAATCGATTTGGTAATCGATTACAGACAGGATGTAATCGATTACGGTAATCGATTACAGACAGGATGTAATAGACTACCGACAACAAAAATGCCCAGATATGAAAGGGTTGTAATCGATTACCATCCCGTGGTAATTGATTACAGGGCTACAAAGTAGTCTCAAAGCACCCCAAAAACGTCTCAACTCGTGCTATAAACATTCATACATCATTCCTTACATCATGCATCATCTAAACATCAATTAAAACATTTATATGCAGCTAAATCACCCAACATATAATTAATACACATAAATCATATAGCACATGATAAACACACATAAACTATATAACACATATACATATACTTAGATCACATAACACATAATGGTTTACTAAAAGAAACTTGTCCACCCAAACTTAATTAAATTCTAACCAAGGTTAATTACCCTTAATCTCACTTAATTAGAACCTAATAAAAGTTGGGGTGTTACACGTCCAACTTAGGGACGTTAAAGCAAAGTGCTTTGTGGGAGACTGTAACACCCCGACTTTTATTAAGTTCTAATTAAGTGAGATTAAGGGTAATTGACGTTGGTTAGAATTTAATTAAGTCTGGGTGGACAAGTTTCTTTTAGTAAATCATTATTGTAAGCTCCAGAACCCTTCTGAGAGAATTAAGCATAATTCTCTTAGAGTCATGAAAGTTTTAATGATAACAAGGTAAGCCATAAGTATAAAATTTTACTTAAGGTTTTGCTAATATGTGCGCTAAGTGTCTCAGAAAGCTATAAATTATTGCAATACCATGAGCATAGACCAAGACAAAACATCAAGTAACCTCGAGATCAATTGATAAAAGCATAGCGCCAAAGATATCAGAAAGGATATCTCAGAAGCGCAGAAGGTGAAAACATGTTTCTGAGGAAAGAACACTGTCGCCTCAGAAGGGTCTCAGAAGACCTCGCGACTAGGAGTTCTCAGAAGGGTCTTCCCTCAGAAGGTTAGCCTCAGAAGTCCGTACAACTCTTAGAAGGTTGGACTCAGAAGCAACCAAGTGTCTGGACTCAAGGAAGTGCAAACAGACTCAGAAAGCTCGCTACAACTAGCCAAAGAAGTGGGAACACGCGCACTGTGCAGTTCTGAAAAGTTCCTCATTTTGCGCTGACTGTAGCAGGGAGCCGTTCTGAAAAAGACACAGCCACATAAGCAAAGTGAAAGCCTCTAATTTCGCGGCTCCTTGATGCCTATATATATGAGTTCAATTCCAGAGCAATGTGACGAAAACTCTTGCGCTAAAATTCTTGATTAAACGTGCCAAAACTCTGTTGAATTGAAAATCATTTTGCGAAAACTTAGAACTTTCTCAGAAAGACAATTTTTACGAAATTGTTCTTCTAACTTTGCAAAATCTTCTAGTTCTTAATTGGTGTAAATTCTTACATTTGTAAGTTAATTCTAGAAGTCTACTAAGTGTAAAACTAGGTTTGTAACTTAGTCTTGGTAGTTGTTTTCGATCAAAACAAACCTTCGAAAAACGCTAAGTCCTTCTTTGTGTGAAGGCAGTTTTAAGTCCTCTAGTGTTTGAGGCAAAGTTCAAAGTCCTTAATTGTTCAAGGCAAGGAAGTCCTTAATTGTTTAAGGCAAGGAAGTCCTCTAGTGTGAGGCAAGGAAGTCCTCTAGTGTGAGGCAAGGAAATCCACTTCAGGTTGTGAAGTGGTGGAAGTCCTTTACTTGGTAAAGGCAGTGTTGTCTGAGAAGGCACATTAAGAAGAATATCTAAGAACTCTCAACTGAAGGTTGAGGACTGGAGTAGGTTGGTTATAACCGAACCAGTATAAAACTCTTTGTGTTAAGCTTTTCTCTCTTACTCTTTAATTGCATGAAGCTTTGAGAAAAAACTCAACCACGGTTTTAACTAAGAGGTATTGTGAAAACATTACCAATTAAAATCAGAAAGCGTTTAAAAGATCATAACTCAAAGTCATTTTCTTAAGACTACTCAGATAGGAACTTTCTTAGAAAGACTAAGTTCTCAGAAACTTAATCTTCTCAGAAAGCTATTTCCGCTGCAAGCTCTTAAATCCACCTTCTGAGTAAAAACAGCTTTCTAAGTAAAAAGTTTTAAAAGGTAATTTTCAAAACTTGCACGATTCAACCCCCCCCCTTCTCGTGCACACATACACTTTCAATTATATGTTATGTAATCTAAGTGTATGTATATGTGTTATATGATTTATGTGTGTGTTCATCATGTGCTATGTGATTTAGGTGTATGTTCATGTGTATTCATTTTATTTGTATGATTTAGGTGCACGAGTTGGGACATTTTTGAGGTGCTTTGAGGCAATTTGGTAGCCTTGTAATCGATTACCACGGGTTGGTAATCGATTACACCCCTTTGGTCTTCATATCTGGGAAATTTTGCTGTCGGTAATCTATTACATCCTGTCTGTAATCGATTACCGTAATCGATTGCATCCTGTCTGTAATCGATTACCGTAATCGATTACCACGAAATGGTAATCGATTACGACGTGCGCAGAGTGCGTTTTTAGTACGTTTTAAGTGTCGTTCGGGCCCCACGATGACTCTAAACCATATATAACCAAGCCACCACATCAGAAACCCTAGTCCTCACTTTAGAAACACTCCAAACACTCTCTCTAATCCTTGTGCCTCCATTGTTCTTCCTCTCTCTCAAGAACTTTCATAGTCATAGCCATTCCACGTCAAGAAACACCCACAAATACTTACCCAATCCCAAAAACAATTACATATTCTTAATCCTCTCATCAAATAGAAACTTTCTACCGATTGCAATTCTTGAAAAGGTGCCATCTTTGTATTCCTACCGTTCAAGGGGCTAGTGAGAGAAAGTGAGAACGCGTTCTACGTCGGGAAAGGGTGTCTCTACACATTGCATAGGAAATTTACAAGAGGTAGGGGTTAGGCATTCTAAATTTCATATAATTGCATGTATGTTGATGAACTGATGAAGTTGTGAATGTTGTTCGTTGTTTTTCCCGTTAGGGTTCATGAAAGGGTTGATTTATGAAATTGGTTTTGAAAAAGAAAGGGGTTTTACGAATTGAGAAGTGTTTTAAATGTATTTTTATGTTCGATATTGGTATGACAATGTTTTCTATCGATTGGGACGATGTTAGCTTCATATTTTGGCCAATGACTATTAAAAATCGTGTTTTGGAAACTTAAGAATCGTATTGTACGACTTTGTAATCGATTACACGACTTTGTAATCGATTACGATGTTTGAAATCCCAATCGCGAGAAAACTCTGTTCTCTGGTAATCGATTACAGAGCTATGTAATCGATTACAGTAATCGATTACCAGCCCGTGTAATCGATTACGACAGTGCTGTTAGTGCGAAAATGAAATGTTTTGACCCTTTATGCACCCTAATGCGTTCTACAACCAGTATAGATGATATGTATGAGTTAATTATGGTTTGTATGCGAGTTTAGATGTTGTTTGAATGATGATATGTTGATATGAGTTGATTGCATGAGATATATGATGTTATTAGATGTTTATATGAGTTATGTGTTGTATGTGTATGTTATGTGTTGTGAACTGAGACGTCACTGGGTGGCGCATGTATGTTGTTAAGACGTCACGGGGTGGATGTTGGAGACGTCACCGGGTGGCGCGTAGTTAATAAAGACGTCACTGAGTGGCGCAAAAATACATATTAGCCTTCGGCTTGTGATTGAGGGGGGGTTGGCATCCTCGGCGCTACAGGTCCTTCACTTGCAGTTGGTGAATATCCCCCTTTTCCCCATTTCGTTAGGTTTGTCGTTCCGGGAAAGATGGCTTTTGAACTTATAACTGAAATTGAATTCATTCATGCTACACCTATTTAATTTATATACCCGGAGCGGCTCCCCTACTGAGTTACTTCCCAGTACTCACCCCATGTTTTTCCCACCCTTTTAGCGGAGCAGACAGAGCAGGATGTCGGAGCACACGAGGAGCCCGTGGAGACATAGTTTATGATATAGTTCCTTAAATATCAGAGACATGTTTTATTTCCTTATCAGATGTTATGATCTTTATGCTTCCGCTACGTTTATTCATTTATTATGTTTTATGAGTCCGGACCTTTGTTAGCCAGCAGCTATTTATTTACTCGTATTTATGGTGGAGTCTCATAGGTCAAAGTTTTTGGCTTATGGGGTGAGACCTAGTATTTATTTCATGTTTGTTAGTTGATGAGAGTTATTTATATGACGAGGTATTTTTAGTAGATGTTTGTATCGCTTATATTATCGTTGTATTTACGCGCAAGGCCCTTATTTTCTATTTCACGAATGTTTACGAAAAATCTACTCCCGCCTATTTTCCGCGTATTATATTTTAAATATAAAGATAAAACATGATAACAGGAGGTAACCCTTATGAAATGGCCTAAAATGACTTAAGCGTTAAGGGCTATCTAGTAGGGTGTTACATCAGCGCTCTAGCGCGCTGCTCGCGCTCTAGCGCGAGAAGGGTTTCTTCAAAACCCTAAAATCCCAAATTGCAGACTCTAATCGGCCATTTCATCTCCTAGACGGGCTCTGGCGCAGCAGTCACGATTCCTTTCCCCTTTCATCATTTTCACACACTCACTCCTAAAACCTCAATTCATTTACTCATAGCATCACATTATATCAAGGTACATTGTTCTAACACTTACTATCTTCTTTGTTCTTGGTAGAAAATTGATTTTTTTCTTGAATGAGGGATGATAAATGTGATTTTTGGGCGTTTTGTGTGAATTTAATCGGTTGGTTTTATATATATTGAATGATTTAAACGAGCTTTATGGTGAAAGGGTTTTGTTTTACAATGATTCGGTACTGTTCTGCGCCGTTGTGTCTTGTTCCCAGAACCCTCGAGCGCTCTGGCGCGCTATTCGCGCCCGGGCGCGAGGTGTCTCCATTCTGATGTGGGTCGTGCGCTCCAGCGTGCATACCGCGCTCTAGCGCCGCCCTGCTGCAGAAACTGGTCGAACCTTATTCTGCTGAGATACTGCATAATTAATATTTCCTTAATTATTTTGTTGCTGTATTTTCTATTTTGCATTTGTCTTTAATAATGGCATGAAAAGAAAAAGCAGTAGCCAATAACTATCATGTCTGCATGGAAATTCAATTGTCTTGATTTTTACTCTGCAGGCATGGCACCACGAACCAGAGGTGGCAAAGGGAAGAGAGTACGCACCACTGAGGAGGATGATCATTCATATGATCATCCTCATGACCCAGCGCAATTCCTGGAGGTCACCGCCGAGCTGGCCTTCCATGCCACCATCCACAAGAGGAAACCACTCTTTGAGTTGGGATACCAATTCCACGATGAGGGCCAAGGAAGGCTCAACATGGTCATCGTCGAAATTGAGAGGCGGGGGTGGGCCTACTATCTCCTCAATGCCCCCATCAGAGCAAACATCACGTGGGTGCGGGAGGGCTAACTTCCATGACCGGACTGCCACTGAGGTGTTCCTCCGGGGCAAATTCATTCCAGTCGACGTGGCAAGCAGCCACTCACATTCAGATCGCCCCGGAGCCCGACTACGCATTTGGTGAGCCAGATGCCATTCAGATTATGGCAAACACGGACTTGGAGGTGATCAAGAACCGTCTCTGTCTTCCGAGTACCAGCTGGACGCTGGGAACTAATATGCTTCCCCGCTCATTGAAGAATTACACGTTCAACCTGGAGGCCAGAGCGTGGTCCCGCACCCAAGAATCAAGATGTCTTTGTTTTGGTTGTAATGAGGCCAAGGTTAAGGTGTGGAAAGTATGGATAAGTGAGCTAAAGGACCCAAGAAAATTAGACTAGCATTGGTTATGAGAGTCTCAATCAAACACAAAGGGGGAATTCTAAGCACACAAAAGCATAAGCACAAGAGTTTTACTCTTTTTTTTTTTTTTTTTGAACCTTTAAACATTTACCCATGAGGTCTTTGACCTTGAATTTACTTTGCTTTTGTGTGCTTTTCTTCCTTTGCTCATATTTTTTTTTCAATTACATATTAATTACATACAATTCCAACCATTTTCACATCAACACATCAAGATGTCCCTCCCCCACACTTCAAAGTTTGCCGACCATGGCAAACCCCCACACTTAGACTCAAACATATAAAATGATAAAACCAATGTTACTCCGCTTTCCCAAGGTAAGGTGTAAAATGGTTTTTAACTTTTTAGGCTAAAGATGAGCTAAGATCAAAGAATGGGATATAAGGCTCAAAGGGGCTTGCGATGGTAATGTAGAGGGTGGACAATATGGTTGAGGGCTAAAAAAGAAAGGTGCCTCTATCACACTCAAGAATGCATATGAAACGTAGCCTCAATTAAGAGACAAGGCAAACCCTAGAACGACAAAGTCCACAAGAGATACACACATCAAGAATGGAATGACATGTAATGTGGTCACCCAATGTAAGGCTCAAAAAGCTCACAAGGTGAATGCCCAAACGCAAATCATCTATACAAATTAAGATCAAATACCAAGCAAGAATTAAAAACTAGATGAAATGCAACAATGTTGGAATTCTAACCACCTAAAAATGATGAATATCTCAAGCACAACACTTACAAAGCAATAAAGAAAGACAAGGAACACGCAAAGTGAACCTAAACTACCTAAATATAACTCCTAACACATGGAAATGCAAACAACAAGACTTAAAACAAGAAACTCAACGAACAAGTCTCTAATTCAAACAACCTAAGCTATCTAGCAACATGTGAAACTTTACCTAAAAGTGCTTTATTGAATTTAAATGCAAAACATAAAGTAAAAAAAAGTGTGTAGAAACTCCCTCAAGGCGGCTTATGCTTGAATTGGTCCAAGAGCTTCCACCATAGAGTGCTCTCAACGCCTCCGCCGGGATCCCATAATAAGCAAACGAAACCACGGAGCACGATCCTCTCCTCGTTTCCGGACCCATGCATCTTGGCTCTCAATTTGTTCCTTCGGGAATGAGAACTCCCCTTTGACCAAGCATCCCAAGAGCAACCAACTTCAAGTGAGGAGGGATGGAGAACCTCACAAGAAGCCTTCACATGGACAATACCAAAAGACTTTGGTTTCCAAGATGACTCAGTTTGAGAAGGTGTTGACTCCTCGCAAAGGGCTATAAGTTGTGCATCCGTCTCTAAGAAGGCATACTCGTGGCGCGAGAGGGAAAATGACCACGAATCAAGGGGAATGAACTCGAGCAAGGGTTGGGAAGACACTACCGCAACACAAACCGCTTCACATGGCCCCATGGTGAAATCCTCCAATGAAGAAGCTCCTGCAGTAGCCTCGACACAAAGAGGAGAACTCTCCATAATTCCACTTCCTTTTTCCTCACATGGTAACGGCGGTGGGTCCTCGTACACTATCTCATCATCATCGGAGTTCTCCTCGGCATCCACTCCCAAGTCACCATCCAAGGGGTCACGAGGCTCCAAAACGTAGAATACCTCAATGGGTGAAGGCTCATGAAATTGTGGACAATCCTCCAAGGGAATAGAGGGTGGTGAGGGTGGAGGTGGAGGCTCCTCAAATCCCCCGGCTAGCTCTTCCACCATGGACTTCAAAGTTGTCCAATCCAATTGCTCCAGAGCATAATCCTCCTAATGTGGTAATGGTAAGAGTGGTGATGGCAGTGCATATGACAATTGGGGTGAGGGGGAAGGTTGTGGGTTGGATAATGGTGATGGAGATGAGGGTAGTGATGCTTCCTGGTTGCTAGAGGATGTGGCTTGAGCATTCTCCAATTGCATAAGCTTCCTTTGCATTTCATCTTGTTGGCGCAAGAGATCTTCATTTCGTTGCTTTTGCTCCCTAAGAAGCTTTATGATTTGGGTCATTGTGGAGTCTTCCGCCTTATTACACTTAGAAGGAAATGCAAGAGGTTGAGATGAGGAAGATGGGTCTATGGGTGGTGGGGTTAGATTTTTGGTTGGGTATGGGTATAGGGTGGGCTCATGATAAGGGTATGGAGATGGTTCAAGGTAAGAGGGTGGTGGTGGCTCATAATATGGTTGTTGATAAGCATCATTGTATGAAGGGTATGGGTAAGGGTTTGGGTGTCGTGATAGTTGAGTGTATGATGGTGGGTATGGTGGTGAGGTGTAGGTTTGTGTGTATGGTGGTGGAGGTGAAAACAACTCATCATATAGCCTCCTACATGTATCCAAAAGCTCATCCAACTTGACATTATCCTCAAGAGACAAGTAGTATACCTCACATGGAAACCCCATTGCCATATTCATCATATGAGAAACATCCAACTCCAAAGAAGGTACCGTGGCTAACTCATGAAGAATGTCCATTATCTCCGCCATTTTTCGGTCCACCTCTTGTTGAAGGGCCTCAACAAATGTCATATTCTCATTCCCTACATAGCCATAAGAACAAGAATCTTGGGCACCAAAGTAAGTATTAGTATCCATGTTAGTTTCAAAATACGAAAAAAAATATGAAAGAACGAAAGTAACAAAAGAGAAAAACAAGAAAGAAAAAAAAAGAGTTAGAACATATTAACACCTAACACTCCTACGTCCTCAACACCACCAACCCTCTAGAACGCCTTTAGTTCCTTAAGGTTCTTCCATTTTCGGGTCAAAACGTTCTAGCGGTGGATCAGGGTGCAACCGAGTCATCCATAGATAGCATAGAAGGTGTAAGAGACATGAAAAACAAAATAATGCAAAAAAATTCTGCACTAAACCAAAAAAATGCAGAATTTTTATTTTGTTTTTGTGTTTTTATGTATTTTTGAATATAAAATAGTAATAACTATGCACAAAGATCAAATCTTAAGCCTCCCCAGTAACGACGCCAAAAATTGATGTTAGCTAGAGGCATCGTTAATTCCTCTAACTCACAAATCAATTTAGAATTTAAAAACAAGTTCCCATAAAGGTATTGAATTGATTAACTATAGTAGTATAGCTAGTCAACCCAAGTCGTCTCTCAAGGAGGCTTATCTCATTGATCTACTATGTATAGTATATGTAATGTTGGGATTGGGTAAGAAGTAAATAAAGATATGAAATTGAAAGGAAATAACAATGTAAAAGAGTCTTGGTGTTCGGACATGCATCAAACCATATTTTCCCCATCCTAAACCCACTTAAGCATTTTATCAAACACCTTGCAAGCAACTTACACATGCATAGAAATTGCTCTACCAAAAAGACTTGAATCCAAACCAAATTAGCAAAACTAACTTAGACACATGCAAGTACAATTCTCAATCAAGAATTATTCCTAATCTCTTAGCTAATGGACATCAAATGATAATCCTCACTCAACACCCAAAAACACTCAAATACACAATAATCTCTTAATCAAGAAACTAAAATGCATTCAAGATATACAATTAAAATTAGCAAGTATGAATCCACATAAACTAACATCAATTGCATTTGGAACCAAGAAATAAGGAAGCTAGAGCAAGAGACA
The DNA here is from genome assembly GCA_013621005.1 of Aeschynomene evenia. Lineage (NCBI taxonomy): Eukaryota > Viridiplantae > Streptophyta > Magnoliopsida > Fabales > Fabaceae > Aeschynomene > Aeschynomene evenia. The sequence goes on from CM024268.1 coordinate 15,422,616, forward strand.
AGTAATGGGTTTCAAGAGAAAATATGATCTTAACATTAACCAACACCAAGAACCAAGAAACTACTCAACCATAATTAAAGCAAGTAAGAAACAAGAAATTAAAGCCATAGCAAAGATGGAAATGAAAATAGAAATTAAATTGAACTTGGAGAATTGTATGTAAAGTGTATGAAATATGTAGAGAGAAATATAAAGAGAACTTAGAGAGAAGGGAGAGCTTCTCTCTCTAAAATTCTAATCTAAAAACCTAATAAAAATTGGTCTCCCAAAACGTAGGCTACTTCTTCTTAGAAAGCCCTTTACTCACTCACACATATATCCATACGAACCCTATCATTGCAAGCTACCACACATGCTCTGACCTTATCGAACCTTAGGATCTATTGGTCTCCTAAACACCACAACCTACCATCTAGAGTTGAGAGAGAGTCCTTCATTTACGTATACCCTTAGTAGGACCGAATAGGATCCTTGGAGAGTCACGTAGAAGATAGCTCTGCCACACCCCAGCCTACCATCAAGAGTATGTCCGGTTTGGTGGTTTTGGATGTATGTCGAAGTTGTTTACATCTCTTCACCTTTACAAAATGATTGTGAAAGTTTACAAAATGGCGTTTTGTTTCCAACCTTGGTTTTTAAAGAGTGATTCCATACCCCCATCGACCTTAAGGGATGAAGTTCCTTAAGGCTCTTTTTACAAATCGTTTAGTGCAGACTTAAAAATCGTTTTGTGTTATTTGGAAATACTTTGGGGATTTCTTACTACGCCAGTTGTAATTATGAGTCATAGGGTCCAATGTGTCTTGTGGTTTTTATTTGGTCAAAAGAATCATCTGTTTTGGGCATGGGTAGATGATTTCTAAGATAGAGATGCATATAGGTTGAATAAAGTTTTCGAAAGTGCTTTCTTTTTATGTCTTGTGAAAACTTGTGTGATTAAAAAATTAAGAGTAAAGACAATATGTTTTCGTTGGAGTGGTTGTGAGGAATCTTAAACCTATTTTGAGAGCATAGAATTGCCTTTGATCGCAAGTTAAAAAGGGTTTTGAGCCTTATGTTTAGTTCTAAAGATGAGGTAAACGTGTTTCGAACTAGTAGGAGTTGGGAATTATAACTTGGGTTTTTGAAAAATTTCAAAGATGATGTTTTGAGTATAGAGATAGAGCTTTTTGAGGAAAACATTTGTTTTGGATCATGGACCCTAGGAACATAAGGATCGACCTGCCTTGTAAGATTATGGAATCATGCTTTTATAAAGGAAAATGTATTTCGGTTGTCGTTATGCATGTTTCTGCATCACATGTTTGTTTCTTAAACTTGTCTTCAGCACAACCTGTTCACTCGGGTTAGATGCTTATATGTGAGCCTTCCCTCGAGTCTCCGCGAGGGTAGGAGTTGTCATGTCTTGTGTCTTTGTTGTGATAGTAGTGTCAAATTTCGAGGACGAAATTCTTTTTAAGGAGGGGAGAAATGTAACCACCCCGATTTTTATTAAGTTCTAATTAAGTGAGATTAAGGGTAATTGATGTTGGTTAGAATTTAATTAAGTCTAGGTGGACAAGTTTCGTTTAGTAAATCATTATATGTTATGTGATCTAAGTGTATGTATATGTGTTATATGATTTATGTGTGTGTTCATCATGTGCTATGTGATTTAGGTGTATGTTCATGTGTATTCATTTATGTTGGGTGATTTAGGTGTATATATATGTTTTAATTTATGTTTAGATGATGTATGATGTAAAGAATGATGTATGGATGTTTATAGCACGAGTTGGGACGTTTTTGAGGTGCTTTGAAGCAATTTGGTAGCCTTGTAATCGATTACCACATGATGATAATCGATTACACCCCTTTGGTCTTCATATTTGGGAATTTTTGCTGTCGGTAATCTATTACATCCTGTCTGTAATCGATTACCGTAATCGATTACATCGTATCTGTAATCGATTACCGTAATCGATTCCGTAATCGATTACCATTTCGTGGTAATCGATTAAGACGTGCGCATAGTGCGTTTTTAGTACGTTTTAAGTGTCGTCCGGGCCCCACGATGACTCTAAACCATATATAACCGAGCCACCACATCAGAAACCCTAATCCTCACTTCAGAAACACTCCAAACACTCTCTCTAATCCTTGTGCCTCCATTGTTCTTCCTCTCTCTCAAGAACTCTCATAGTCATAGTCATTCCACGTCAAGAAACACCCACAAATACTTACCCAATCCCAAAAACAATTACATATTCTTAATCCTCTCATCAAATAGAAACTTTCTACCGATTGCAATTCTTGAAAAGGAGCCATCTTTGTTTTCCTACCGTTCGTGGGGCTAGTGAGAGAAAGTGAGAACACGTTATACGTCGGGAAAGGGTGTCTCTACACATTGCATAGGAAATCTACAAGAGGTAGGGGTTAGGCATTCTAAATGTCATATAATTGCATGTATGTTGATGAATTGATAAAGTTGTGAATGTTGTTCGTTGTTTTTCCCATTAGGGTTCATGAAAGGGTTGATTTATGAAATTGGTTTTGAAAAAGAAAGGGGTTTTACGAATTGAGAAGTGTTTTAAATGTATTTTTATGTTCGATATTGGTATGACAATGTTTTCTATCGATTGGGACGATGTTAGGTTCATATTTTGGCCAATGGCTATTGAAAATCGTGTTTTGGAAACTCAAGAATCGTATTGTACGACTTTGTAATCGATTACATGACTTTGTAATCGATTACGATGTTTGAAATCCCATTCGCGAGAAAACTCTGTTCTCTCGTAATCGATTACAGAGCTGTGTAATCGATTACCAGCCCGTGTAATCGATTACGACAGTGCTGTTAGTGCGAAAATGAAATGTTTTGACCCTTTATGCACCCTAATGCGTTCTACAACCAGTATAGATGATATGTATGACTTAATTATGGTTTGTATGCGAGTTTAGATACTGTTTGAATGATGATATGTTGATGAGTTTATTGCATGAGATATATGATGTTATTAGATGTTTATATGAGTTATGTGTTGTATGTGTATGCTATGTGTTGTGAACTGAGACGTCACTGGGTGGCGCATGTATGTTGTTAAGACGTCACGGGGTGGCGCATAATCATTTTTGGAGACGTCACCGGGTGGCGCGTAGTTAATAAAGACGTCACTGGGTGGCGCAAAAATACATAGTAGCCTTCGGCTTGTGATTGAGAGGCTGTAGGGGGGTTGGCATCCTCGGCGCTACAGGTCCTTCACTTGCAGTTGGTGAATATCCCCCTTTTCCCCATTTCGTTAGGATGAGGTCATGCCTAGGGGTCAGTGCAGCGGAGGTTACAGGAGGGTGGATAGGCCAAAAGAGATAATAAAGAGATAAAATGTTATGAAAGTGTATTACAGTAACGTTTAAGTAAACGTAGTATGATGTATGATTAAGTTTCCTTATAGTCGAAACTATCTCCAAGGAACATTGGAGGTCTGTTGATTGAAGCCCCATCAGATATGAACGCAGCTGGTGAGTCCATAGTCCCTTCTTAGATCTTTTTCCTTGACACTGTTAAGTGCTCAACCCCTTAAGGACCGAGCTCTGATGCCAATTGAAGGTGTATTTGTGCACGAGAAGGGGGGAGGGTTGAATCGTGCTTATTTAAAATTTCTTCTAAAAATATTTTCTTAGAAGACTGTTTTACTCATAAGGGTAAATTGAGTGTTTGCAGCGGAAAGAGCTTTTTGAGAAACTTAAGCTTCTGAGAGCTTTTACCTTTCTGAGTAAGTTGTGAAAGTGTTTTAAGATTAGTTTCACTTAAACTCTTTCTGAATTTAACTTAAGATATTTCTCAGTTATGATTAAGTTAAAAGATGTGTTTATTTGTTTTCTTAGAAAGTAAGAGTTAAAGAAAGAAAAGCTTAACACAATGAGATTTTTATACTTGTTCGGTATTAACTAACCTACTCCAGTCCTCAACCTTCAGTTGAGAATTCTTTATATATTCTTCTTATAGTGCCTTCTCAGACAACACTGCCTTTACCACGTAAAGGACTTTCACCACTTCACAAACCGAGGTGGATTTTCTTTGCCTCCAACACTAGAGGACTTTCCTTGCCTTAAATTAATTAAGGACTTTTCCTTGCCTCATAATAGAGGACTTTTCATTGCCTTAAACACTTAAGGACTTTTGTCTGCCTCAAACAATTGAGGACTTAAAACTGCCTTCACACGCGAAGGACTTAGCGTTTTTAGGAAAGAGTTTTTGCTTCGAAAACACTACTGAGATTAAGATACAGACTTTGTTTTCTCTTAGTAGACTTCTAGAGTTAACTTACAATGTAAGAATTTACACCAATACAAAGCTAGAAGATTTTCTTGCAAAGTTAGAAAAACAGTTTCGAAAAATTGTCTTTCTGAGAAAGTTCTAAGTTTTCGCAAATTATGATTTTCAATTCAACAGAGTTTTGGCACGATTAATCAAGAGTTTTTGCACTAGAATTTTCGTCACCATGCTCTGGAATCGAACTCATATATATAGGCATCAAAGAGCCGCGAATTTAGAAGCTTTCACTTTGCTGATGTGGCTGTCTCTGGCTCAGAACGGCTCCCTGCAAATTTAGGAACTTTCTGACTTGTACAGTGCGCGTGTTCCCACTTCCTCTTGCTTGCTGTTTCGAGCTTTCTGAGAGTTGATGCTTCATCCATTGAGTCTTGACACTTGGTTGCTTCTGAGTCCAACTTTCTGAGAGTTGTACGGACTTCTGAGGCGAACCTTCTGAGAGAGGACCCTTCTGAGGAAAGACCCTTTTGAGAACCTCTGGTCGCAAGGTCTTCTGAGACCTTTCTGAGGCGACAGTGTTCTTCTCTCAGAACTGCACTTTCACCTTTGCGTTTTCTGCTTATCCTTTCTGATGTATTTTCACGCCATGATTTCTTTTTGTAATTTAAAAGGTTACTCATTGCTTGTCTCGATCTATACTCATGGAATGTGCAAAACTTTAAGCTTTCTGAGACACTCAGCACACATGTTAGCAAAAACTTAAGTAAAATTTTTATACTTATGGCTTACTTTGTTATCATTAAAACCTTCTATTACTCTAAGAGAAATAATTCAATTTCTCTCAGAAGGGTTCTGGAGCTTACAATCTCCCCTTCTTTGATGATAACAACTTAAGTCTTAAGATAATAATTTTGCTTAAGTTCTGAAGTTTTTCTGATTAAGTTCACCACTTACTCAGAATGCACTTTTGCTTTCTTTAGAAACTAACTTAGCTTTCTGAGAGAATGCTTTGTTATTTTCTTAGAAGGCTTTGATAATCAACAGATAAGTATGCAATGTATGAATACTGTTTTAAGATTATCAATTTTAGCATGTATTTCTTGATGAATGACATATGATTTTTAGAAATACCAAGCTATTTTATAACCGAGAGATGCCAAAACATGGATAATATTTCATTAAAATTCAAATGGGGTTACAAACAAAATTTTTGGCTCCCCCTAAATCTGTTACTCTCCTAATTCTTAGGTACTCCCCCTAAATCCTAGGCCTAGTTATTTATAAAGCCAAAATATTATCTATTTTTCTTCTCCCCCTTTGTTACATCAAAAAGGGTGGCTAATATAAACATCATCATGGACTTAGAGCTGCTATCCTCCTAGCAATAAAGCGGAGCAGTTTGCACATTTCTATTTGTACTTCTGCTTGATCCGCGCCTGGGGGGCATTCTGGAGGTATGCCATCAGAAGAGGTGGGAGGAGGAGGAGGGCGCAGAATTTCAGCTTCAAGAACAGCGTCCATTATCTCCAGACGTTGTTTTTCAGAAGTTCCTTCTTCTTCTTCGGCGACATCTTCGTCAATTCCGTCCATAACTCTTTCTCCAGCAGGGATTTTGAAGGCACACAGCACTGGTGAATTTATTTCTATCCTCTCCTCGTGAGAGCTAAATTCACTTATTGTATCTGATACAGAGGGAGTTGGACCAAGTTGGAGTGGAGGTGACTTGATCAAATTGAAGTGACACTCCAAGGTTTCTTTGTGTACTTCTTGATCAGACTGAGTTTCTTGTACAATTTCTTCAGTCTCATAGGATGTTGAGACATGAGAGGTATCAGTGTCTGTATCTGAGCAGTACTCAGTTCTAACATCATTTATACTCTTTGGAATGTAGGTTTTGGTAATCTCAGATGTTTGACCATGAAAGTTCCGATTATCCAAACCTTTCTGAGTTTTTGACCTTTTATCTATTGTATCTTCGTGCTTCCGTTTGTGCTGAAGCGTACTCGCATCCAATTTTCTTTTTCTTCCTACGAGTTGATCTGTTGATGCTTTCTCAGAATCTTCAGTTATGAAGTTTATCATCGGGTTCTTCCAAGAGACCTTCTGAGGTGTCTCAGAACCCATGCCTCTCTGTGCAGAAGATGCGTGAGTCTCTTTCCTTTTCTTATGTTTTTCATCAGAAGAGATGGTTGCTTTACTCATTTTCGCATTCACTTGAGAATGGGTTTATGGTTTGGGTGAGAAAAGGGAGGAATGAGGGAAGAGAGGTGAGGTGAGGTGAGAAGAGAATTTTGACAGAGTTTGGGTGAGATTTTAAGATCAAACATCAATTCTAGAACAAGGCTGTTTGATTTTATAGAGTAGGTAAGAACTAGCCGTTGTAGAATTTAATTCAAAAGTTATTCAGAAGACTACCTTTCTGAGAGGTAGGTCTTCTGAGTCTTGAAATTCCTCAGAAAATGCTTTCGAACATTTTGCTCAGAAGATTTGCTCTAACCTTTTTGTCTCAGATTCTAAACTTAGGACTAGGGAGTTTCTAGGAAGATAATTTATAAAAATCTTTAAGTCTAGAAACATCTTAGATTAAGAAGTCCTTTCAGAACATTAAAACGATCTTCGGATAAAGGCTTTGTGAATATATCTGAGATTTGATCCTCAGTATTCACAAATTTGATTTCCACATCGCCTTTTTGCACATGATCCCGAATAAAATGATGTTTTATATCTATGTGCTTGGATCGAGAATGCTGAATAGGATTCTTTGCTAAGTTAATTGCACTTGTATTATCACAGAGAATTGGAATTTTCTCATACCTTAGTTGATAATCTTGCAATTGATTTCTTATCCAGAGCATCTGAGCGCAGCAGTTTGCAGCTGACACATACTCAACTTCAGCTGTTGATAGTGCAATGGTGTTCTGCTTCTTGCATGACCATGTAATCAAGCATTGTCCGAAGAAACAGCAGCATCCGCTTGTACTTTTGCGATCGATCCTGTCTCCAGCGTAATCAGCATCACAATATCCTACAACATCAGAAGAACAACCTTTCTCGTACCATAAGCCAAGATTAGTAGTTCCGATCAAATATCGCAGAATTCTCTTAACAGCAGTTAAGTGTGATTGCTTGGGTTTTATCTGAAATCTAGCACAGATGCCAACACTTAGTTGGATGTCTGGTCTAGAGGCAGTGAGATAGAGAAGAGAGCCTATCATGCCACGATAGTTGCTTTGTGAGACTTTCTCACCATCTTCATCCAAGTCAATTACTTGAGAAGGATGCATGGGAGTGCTCATAGGCTTAGCTTTATCCATTAGAAACTTCCTCAGAAGTTCTTTGGTATACTTCTCTTGATGTATAAAGGTTCCTTTTGACTCTTGCTTGATTTGCAATCCTAAGAAGAACTTAAGTTCTCCCATCATGCTCATCTCAAATTCTCCTTTCATTAGCTTGGAGAATTCTTTGCATAGCCTCTCATTTGTTGCACCAAAGATTATGTCATCAACATAAATTTGGACAATTAAGAAGCCAGAGTCTTCTGAGAGGGTAAATAAGGTGGTGTCAACTTACCCCCTTGAGAATCCATTTGTAAGCAAGAAGGAGCTCAATCTATCATACCAAGCCCTGGGAGCTTGTTTTAGACCGTAGAGAGCCTTTGTAAGCTTAAAAACATGTTCTGGGAAAGAATCATTCACAAATCCAGGAGGTTGTTTCACATAAACTTCCTCAGAAAGGTATCCATTTAAGAAGGCAGACTTTACATCCATCTGATAGAGTTTGAAGCCTTTGTGTGCTGCAAAAGCTAGCAACATTCTAATAGCCTCCAATCTTGCGACTGGAGCAAAGGTTTCGTCATAGTCTATCCCTTCTTGTTGGTTGTACCCTTGAGCAACCAATCTGGCCTTATTTCTCACGACTTGACCGTTTTTCATCAAGCTTGTTTCGAAATACCCATTTAGTCCCAATGACACTTTTGCCTTTGGGTTTCTGAGTAAGCTTCCAAACTTGGTTTCTCTCGAATTGGTCTAGTTCTTCCTGCATGGCATTTATCCAGCTAGGATCATCTAACGCTTCTTCTATGGACTCTGGTTCAAGTTCAGAAACCATAGCAAGATTCGTGTAGTTCCTTCTGGTTCTAACACCACGCTCAGGATCACCCAAGACTTCATTCTGAGAGACATTTTTCAAGTCTCTCGAACCTCTATTTCCTTTAGGAATAGGGTTCTGAGAAGGTAGCTCAGAAGGTTCTCGTTCTGAGTCATCAGAAGCTCGATCTTCTGAGAATCTGAATTCCATTGATGTTTGAGGAATAGATTCATCAGGTTCTGGAGCTTCAATGATGTTTTTAGATTTTTCTTTAGATGGAGAAGGCTTTTCCATAGATTGGAAATCATTCTCATCATCTATAAGAATTTTCTTTTTGGCTTTCTTAGAAGAGATGTTGAGTTTTTCAAACTCATCTTCTAAATCAGCAACCTTCTGAGGCAAATCCTTACTAAGTTCTTTGAACTTAATATGGATTGTCTCTTCAACACACTTGCTCCTCTTGTTATAGACTCTATAGGCTTTAGAGACAGAGGAATATCCTAGGAATACTCCATCATCGGATTTAGGATCAAACTTGGCTAGTTTGTCCTTTGTGTTGAGTATAAAGCAAGAAGAACCAAAAACATGAAAATATGATATGTTGGGTATTTTGTTCTTCCAAAGCTCGTAAGGTGTTTTCTTCATAATTGGTCTCAGAAAGACTCTATTCTGAATATAGCATGAGGTATTTACAGCCTCAGCCCAAAAACTTTTTGAAAGACCACTTTCTAAGAGCATTGTTCTTGTCATCTCTTGAAGGCTTCGATTCTTTCTCTCAGCCACTCCATTTTGTTGAGGAGTTCTGGGAGAAGAGAATTCATGAGCAATGCCCAGATTTTCACAAAACTTTTCAAAAGCATGATTCTCAAATTCACCTCCATGATCGGATCGTATGGTGTGAATGTGAGAGTCCTTTTCGTTTGAAACTCATTTCGCAAAAGCTTTGAATTTTTCAAAAGTTTCTTCCTTAGAAGCTAGAAAGAATACCCAAGTGAATCTAGAATAATCATCCACTATGACAAGACCATAGCATTTTCCAGAAAGGGAAGCCGTCCTAGTTGGTCCAAAGAGATCCATGTGAAGGAGTTCAAGTGGTTTCTGAGTAGAAATTCCACTTTTACTTGGAAATTAGGCTTTCATTTGTTTTCCCTTTTCACAGAAGTCGCAAGTTGCATCCTTCTGATACTTGATATTGGGAAGACCCTTTATAAGTCCTTTATGAGAGAGCTCAGAAAGAAGCTTCATATGAGCATGACCAAGTTTCTTATGCCAAAGCCACTTGTCTTCTTGGACAGAGACAAGACACTTGACATTTTGATCCTTTAGATCATCTAGATGGATAACATAGATGTTACCAACTCGTTTTCCTTCTAGAACGATCTTGCCGTTAGTGAGATTAGTCACATGGCAATATTTGGCATGAAACTCAACCTTTAAGCCTTTGTCACAGAATTGACTAATGCTTAATAGATTGTGTGTCAAGCCATCAACTAAAAGTACATCTGAGATTTGGTGAGTAGAATCATTACCAACATCTCCTATGGCAGTGACTTTCCCTTTGGCACCATCACCGAATCGCACAGTTCCTCCTTTCTTTAGTTGAACGTTTCTGAACCAGTGCTTGCTTCCAGTCATGTGCCTCGAGCAGCCACTGTCTAAGTACCACTGCTCATCTTGGTGGTGGAGCAGTGCTTGTTGATGCACCTGCAGACACAAATTTTAATGGTTTAGGTACCCATGCTTTGTTGGGTCCTTGCTTGTTAGCTTTCTGAGCCTTTTGTCTTCTTTTCTTAGAAGGATTGTGGTTCTGAGACTCAGAAACCTTTTCCTTGCCCTTTTCAGAGGCCTTTGCTTTCTGAGACGTCTTATCCTTCTGAGAAGGATTTGTCTTCTAAGAAGGCTTAGCCTTCTGATAATTTTTAACCTTCTTAGCCTTTTTGGGCAGAGAAGTGTTTCCTTTACTGATCATAGGGCAAGTCTCAGATCCATGTCCATCTTTGAAACATGAGATGCACATGCGATGTGATTTAGTTAATGAAGGATCAAGGTCGTTGGGTTCAAAAACTTCTTCATATCCGAGTCCTCTTTTATCTTTGTAAGGTCTTTGACCTCCAAGTAAAAGAGTCATCATTTTCCCACCACTGACCATCTTAACTAAATCAGAAGTGAGAAGCTCATTTGTCTTTTGTAATTCGATTAAGGCTACTTCAGCCTTTTCAATAGTTACAGAAGACATTGTTTCTAAAGCTTGATAGAGATTGTGACTTTCAAGATATCTGTTTTTAAAATCATCTCTTTCAAGTTTTAGACTCTCAACTTCCTGAATTAGTCTAGCATTTTCAGCTTCTAGATGTTTGTAATTTTTCTTTAAATTGCTGAAACTGTTAGCTAATTCATTTGAGTCTCTCAGAAGCTCTTCATAGAGTTCTGAGATCTCATTGTGTGAATATGAAAGAGGAGGGGAGTTAGGTACCTCTTCTGACTCAGATTCTGTTTCCATAATGTAGTCAGTACCAGCCATGAAGCAGACGTTGGCTTCTTCATCGTTTGCTGGCTCAGAACCTTCTTCCTCCGAGTCACTCCATGTGGCAGCCATTGCTTTCTTTTTCTTTATTGGAATGAATTTCTTCTTCCCTTTGTTCTGAGGACACTCTGTTCTGAAGTGACCCTTTTCTCCACAACCATAGCATGTGGCTTCAGAAGGCTTCAACTTTCCTTTCTTAGGAGTGATCTCTTTGCCTCTGCTTGGCCTTTTCCTCCAGGCTTTCTTCATTTTTCTAACGAGAAGAGAAATGTCATCCTCTTCTGTTTCTGAGTCTGATTCATCTTCTGACTCAGAAGCTTCTTCGGCCTTGAGAGCTTTTGAGGATCTCTTAATTTGACTTTTAAGAGCCAAGCTCTTCTGAGGCTTGGATGAAGAAGATGGTCCTCCAAGCAATCCTTCCAGCTCAATCTCATGTGTTCTGAGAGAGCCAATAACACATCCAACCAAGCTTATTTAGATCCTTGGCTTCTTGGATTGTTGTAACCTTTGGGCGCCATTTTGAGGAGAGACTTCTGAGAATTTTTTCTGACCATCTCAGCGTTTGAGTAAGTCTTTCCCCAAGACTTTGAGCTGGTTGATTATATGAAGAAACCGTATTGACATGCTGTCAATGGTTTCATCTTGCTGCATGCAGAAGGATTCGTACTTGTGTACGAGCATGGATATCTTGGTCTCCTTGACTTCATCATTTCCTTCATGCAACATGTGAAGCCTTTCCCATATCTCTTGTGTTGTATCACATGACATATCTTGTCGTATTCTGCCTTAGGTAGTGCACAGAGGAGAATGTACTTGGCCTTGAAGTTCAGCTGATCTCTCCTTCATTTCTTGAGTCCATTCATCCTTGGGAACTTGTCTGGTGTAAGTTCTGGGCGCTGGAGGTGCTACTCCAGGTTCAGCATCTGCGGCAACACAGCTTGTTCTGTTATTGTTTGCAGAGGTTGATAATCGCCATTTTCAATCCTGTCCCATAGGTCAAGACTGGTGTGCTTGATGAACAAGGTCATCCTGTCACGCCAATAGTCGAAACTATCTCCAAGGAACATGGAGGTCTGTTGATTGAAGCCCCATCAGATATGAACGCAGCTGGTGAGTCCATAGTCCCTTCTTAGATCTTTTTCCTTGACACTGTTAAGTGCTCAACCCCTTAAGGACCGAGCTCTGATGCCAATTGAAGGTGTATTTGTGCACGAGAAGGGGGAAGGGTTGAATTGTGCTTATTTAAAATTTCTTCTAAAAATATTTTCTTAGAAGACTGTTTTACTCAGAAGGGTAAATTGAGTGTTTGCAGCGGAAAGAGCTTTTTGAGAAACTTAAGCTTCTGAGAGCTTTTACCTTTCTAAGAAAGTACCTTTCTGAGTAAGTTGTGAAAGTGTTTTAAGATTAGTTTCACTTAAACTCTTTCTGAATTTAACTTAAGATATTTCTCAGTTATGATTAAGTTAAAAGATGTGTTTATTTGTTTTCTTAGAAAGTAAGAGTTAAAGAAAGAAAAGCTTAACACAATGAGATTTTTATACTGGTTTGGTATTAACTAACCTACTCCAGTCCTCAACCTTCAGTTGAGAGTTCTTTAGATATTCTTCTTATAGTGCCTTCTCAGACAACATTGCCTTTACCATGTAAAGGACTTTCACCACTTCACAAACCGAGGTGGATTTTCTTTGCCTCCAACACTAGAGGACTTTCCTTGCCTTAAATTAATTAAGGACTTTTCCTTGCCTCACAATAGAGGACTTTTGATTGCCTTAAACACTTAAGGACTTTTGTCTGCAACAAACAATTGAGGACTTAAAACTGCTTTCACACGCGAAGGACTTAGCGTTTTTAGGAAAGAGTTTTTGCTTCAAAAACACTACTAAGATTAAGATACAGACTTTGTTTTCTCATAGTAGACTTCTAGAGTTAACTTACAATGTAAGAATTTACACCAATACAAAGCTGGAAGATTTTCTTGCAAAGGTAGAAAAACAGTTTCGAAAAATTGTCTTTCTGAGAAAGTTCTAAGTTTTCGCAAATTATGATTTTCAATTCAACAGAGTTTTGGCACGATTAATCAAGAGTTTTTTCAGTAGAATTTTCGTCACCATGCTCTGGAATCGAACTCATATATATAGGCATCAAAGAGCCGCGAATTTAGAAGCTTTGACTTTGCTGATGTGGCTGTCTCTGGCTCAAAACGGCTCCCTGCAACAGTCAGCGCGAAATGAGGAACTTTCTGACTTGTACAGTGCGCGTGTTCCAACTTCCTCTTGCTTGTTGTTTCGAGCTTTCTGAGAGTTGATGCTTCATCCATTGAGTCTTGACACTTGGTTGCTTCTGAGTCCAACTTTCTGAGAGTTATACGGACTTCTGAGGGAGGACCCTTCTGAGGAAAGACCCTTCTGAGAACCTCTGGTCGCAAGGTCTTCTGAGACCTTTCTGAGGCGACAGTGTTCTTCTCTCAGAACTGCACTTTCACCTTTGCGTTTTCTACCTATCCTTTCTGATGTCTTTTCACGCCATGATTTCTTCTTGTAATTTAAAAGGTTACTCATTGCTTGTCTCGATCTATACTCATGGAATGTGCAAAACTTTAAGCTTTCTGAGACACTCAGCACACATGTTAGCAAAAACTTAAGTAAAATTTTTATACTTATGACTTACTTTGTTATCATTAAAACCTTCTATTACTCTAAGAGAAATAATTCAATTTCTCTCAGAAGGGTTCTGGAGCTTACACTCACCCCATGTTTTTCCTACCCTTTTAGAGGAGCAGACAGAGCAAGATGTCGGAGCACACGAGGAGCCCGTGCAGACATAGTTTATGATATGGTTCCTTAGATATCAGAGACATGTTTTATTTCCTTATCAGATGTTATGATCTTTATGCTTCCGCTACGTTTATTCATTTATTATGTTTTATGAGTCCAGACCTTTGTTAGCTGGCAGCTATTTATTTACTCGTATTTATGGTGGAGTCTCATAGGTCATAGTTTTTGGCTTATGGGGTGAGACCTAGTATTTATTTCATGTTTGTTAGTTGATGGGAGTTATTTATATGACGAGGTATTTTTAGTAGATGTTTGTATCGCTTATATTATCGTTGTATTTACGCGCAAGGCCCTTATTTTCTATTCCGCGAATGTTTACGAAAAATCTACTCCCGCCTATTTTCCGCGTATTATATTTTAAATATAAAGATAAAACATGATAACAGGAGGTAACCCTTATGAAATGGCCTAAAATGACTTAAGCGTTAAGGGCTATCTAGAAGGGTGTTACATCAGCGCTCTAGCACGAGAAGGGTTTCTTCAAAACCCTAAAATCCCAAATTGCAGACTCTAATCGGCCATTTCATCTCCTACACGGGCTCTGGCGCAGCATTCACGATTCCTTTCCCCCATTCATCATTTTTCACGCACTCACTCCTAAAACCTCAATTCATTTAATCATAGCATCACATTATATCAAGGTACATTGTTCTAACCCTTACTATCTTCTTTGTTCTCGGTAGAAAATTGATTTTTTTCTTGAATGAGGGATGATAAATGTGATTTTTGGGCGTTTTGTGTGAATTTAATCGGTTGGTTTTGCATATTGAATGATTTAAACGAGTTTTATGGTGAAAGGGTGTTGTTTTACAATGACTCGGTACTATTCTGCACTGTTGTGTCCTGTTCCCAGAACCCTCGAGCGCTCTGGCGTGCTATTCGCGCCCGGGCGCGAGGTGTCTCCATTCTGATGTGGGTCGTGCGCTCCAGCGCGCATACCGCGCTCTAGCGCCGCCCTGCTGCAGAAACAGGTCGAACATTATTCTACTGAGATACTGCATAATTAATATTTCCTAAATTATTTTGTTGCTGTATTTTCTATTTTGCATTTGTCTTTAATAATGGCATGAAAAGAAAAAGCAGTAGCCAATAACTATCATGTCTGCATGGAAATTCAATTGTCTTGATTTTTACTCTGCAGGCATGGCACCACGAACCAGAGGTGGCAAAGGGAAGAGAGTACGCACCACTGAGGAGGATGATCATTCATATGATCAGCCTCATGACCCAGCGCAATTCCTGGAGGTCACCGCCGAGCTGGCCTTCCATGCCACCATCCAAAAGAGGAAACCACTCTTTGAGTTGGGATACCAATTTCACGATGAGGGCTGATAGATGTATATTTTTACCTATTTTTATCCCTTATATTTATCTTGTTGTATCATTTCAATTATTATAAAGTGTGCAACTAGCTAGTTTTGCACTTAACTTCCTAATTGGTTCTTTTGATGAAACTTTGCATAATTGTGTCTTTTTGGCACATATTTATGACCAAAGGAAGTTAAGGTTCTGGTTTGTACATTTCTTGTTATATATGTGAGTTTATGTGTTTATATAATTATGTTGGTGTTATGTGTTTGTTAAGTGTTTATGTGATTGTATGTGTATTTATATGTTTGTATTCATAATTATATGAGTGTATATGTGAATTGTTATGTAATATGTTTTATGTGTATGTTTATATGTTTATATGTTTGTATTGTGTGAAAATGCACAATTCACACTGCAATTCTGGTTCTGATGCAGGTACCCTCGCTAGCGGATAACGTCTGGCCGCTAGCGAGTGATCAGTTGAAGACTGGTCGCTAGCGACCACATGCTAGTCGCTAGCGACCATGCACCTGCAGAACGGGGATAATTTCAGCAACCTCGTCCAATCTCGACCACCACTCAACCACGGCAGTTTCTACCACTCCAGAACCTTAACCCAAGCTTGTGCGACCAAAACCCAAGTCCCGGACTCAAGAACCGTCACCCGAAGAGCGAGATTGAACAATCTACGCCACTTTCAACAACCATCGGCGGCGGTAATCGGAGCAAACAGCAGAGGCACCACCATCAAGGGTCAAGGTTCACTTCAGATGTCCGTGACGGAGGTCGGAGAAGTGGCGCGCCACCACCGGACGGCCGCAGGAGCCACCGGCACAGATTCAACCATAGCAGCTCCCGAGACCGTCGCTAGCGGCCAACCTACAGCCGCTAGCGAGTGTGCATTGTCATGCTGGTCGCTAGCGACTAGTGCTTACTCGCTAGCGACCACGTCGCGCCAAGAACAGTGGACGGAGGCAGCTTTTCTATATATTCCAGCTCCCCATTCATTCATTCAGGCAGACTTTCCTTAGGGTAGTTTAGAGAGAGGAGCTCTGACTTGACTCTAGGTTAGGAATAGTAGTAGTAGTAAATAGTAAATAGTGATTGTAATAGTGTAATAGTAATTTATTTTATACCGCACTGTTTTTACCGCTTGTACTATTCATTTACTTTTTACTGTATAATTAATTTACCGCTTTCAATCTATTGTGCTTATTTATTTTCATGCAATGTTAGAGTAGTTAGCTAGTCTCGTTGTAGGATAGATTATCGGTTATGGTTCGTTAGTACTTGAGACTTTAGGTAGTATGTGATTCACCTAGTGTAGTTTCTCTATATAGCTCTGATTTTATATTCCCTAGTTTACTCGTACGGTTTAGTCGAGTGGTTGGCTAGGATAGCTGTGAGCATGCGTTTAAGTTCTCGGTTTAGAGGATGTCGATGCATGTCGAGGCTAGTTGGTTGATTAGGAATTGATCATCTGTTCTGGACGTTGGTTCCTAGTTGATTAGATAGCGTTAGAGGTTAACTACCGGTTTAGGAGTTAGGTATTGCATAGTGTCACACTAGATCGAGTCGCGAACTGTTTTGTGAGCGAGTCGCCTAGGTAGTCCCTTAGTGAGATTGGAGGTTTATTCAGTCTACATTGGGAGAGTGCAGTCACACTACGAGTGCCACACACTAGGAGTTGGGCATAATGCTAGGGTTGAGGATAGGAGAACCGTACCGATCATCTCGTCCAACACCGGGGCAACTTAGTTATTTATATTTCCTACCTACTATTCAGATGCACTTTTCCAACCCCCTTCTCATACAATCTGTTCATCCAATCACCTGTCTGCGCTTCCTCTGAGAGACGACCCGAGTCAGCTTCCTTATACTGCGTATTTGGTTGCCGATTCGGTAAAGTAAACCCCATTTTCCTTTCCTTTTCTAAATTGCTCGGGTACCGGAGAAGTAACGACGCTCCGGCTCTCGTCAATTTTTGGCGCCGTTGTCGGGGAAGCAACACTTGTGATTGGTGTACATATTGTATATATTTTGTATTTATTTCTCTTTATGTTTTTGTACAGTTTGCTCTATTTATGTATCGTCTATTTTTAAACTAACATGTTTTCTAACAATTTTGGTTTCCAAGATTTTTCTTCATTTGATTTTGTAGGTAATTATCATACAGGGAATGACTTGCAAGAATCACCACCTCCACCATACACTTACCCACCCTCTTATTCCCAGCCATCACTACCACATCCTTACCAAGACCCTCCGCCGTACTATGAACCATACCAACCATACTACCCACCCTACCAGGAGTCTTACTCTCTACCTTCCTACCTAGAACCACCTACTTACTCCTCTCTTGACCCATATCCAACACCCACTGAATGCCCACCCCAACCACCCTTAGACCCATACCCATCACCACCACCACCGCTTGCACCTCCTACCTGCGATGATATTGACCCGTCCCTTCTGCTTCAATTCCATGAAATTCTTGTGAAACTGAAGGAAGAGAACGCACGGCTACTCCATTCAATGGACAGGTTGGAGCATCTAATGCGGATTTCAGGAGATCGAACCGCCTCACAAGCACCTCAATCACCACAACCATCATCACCTAGACCACTTACACCACCATCGCCACCTTACAACCCACCCATTGCCTTCTACACCACCATTATCCCCATCTATCCCAATCACACCACACCTCTACCCACACCACCCTCATCACCGCCACCATCACTTGAGGCACTTGAAATCCTAACATTGGAAGAAGACATAGATGTAGAGCAATTGGACTGGACCACTTTGAAGTCCATGATTGTAGAATTGGCAGGGGAACCAGAGGCAGAATCAGATGCAACATACGAAGAGCCTAAACCTCCATCATGTGCACAAACTGATCCTTTACATGTAGGTGAGCCATCTGCTTGTGTTGTTGTTTCTGCAGGAACTTCCACACCTAGAGATGACAAGGATGCATGCGAAGAGGAAGTTTTTGCATTGATGTCACCACCTCCAACCATGGCATGGCTTCAATTGGGAACCCACCAATTTGTTCTTGGACTTCATGAGTACGCTCTCTTAGAGACGGATCTACAACTACAGATCATCTGTAAGAATTCCTGGAAATCCAAATTTGTAAATATTAACTGTTTTCATTCTTGTTTTTCTTTTTATTATCTAACCCTTTCAGGTGAGGATTGCCATCCCTCTTCACTCGAAGATTGTCGTTGTTTGGATGTTACCTCCAAGGGGAATCTAGATTCTTCGAGGAGCAATTGCAGGATCGAACCGCTGAGGTTCGGCAAACTGAAGCTAATCATGCTATTTGGTGTGGTTCGACTCATATGAGATCCCGGTGGACGTCACTTGGATTCTACACTCCTGTGGATGCTTCGAGACCTTCTCAAACATAAGCCACCTTGAGGGGAGTATCCACTGTCTTTTAATTTTCTGTTTTGCAATTTGAATTCAATAAGGCATGCTTAGGATAGATTTCACATGCTACTTGATTAGTTTGTTTGATTGTGTGTTAGTTTAAATTTGGTTGTTTTAATGTGTGCTTTGTCAATTGTTAGATTCTTTGAGGATAACTTGTTGGTTTTGCACCATTTGTAATTTTCTTACTTGCTGGACATTGCACTTATTTTCTTGCATGCTTGGTGAAATTTACTCTTTTAAGCATTGATGGAGTACATAGGCAACCTTTGTGAGCTTTTGAGCCTTTGTTCTTTCTTGTTTGCATAGTCCATTTGATGTTGTATTCTAGAACTTGCTTGTATATCTTTCTTGAAGCTTGTTTACTTGTGCATATACTTAATATGATAGAGGCATTATTTGTTTCTTTAGTTATTTCCCATACGGCCAACCATACATATATTCCATTGTTGAGCCCCCTTGAGCCTAATATCCCTTTCTTGGTTTAGCACATCGTAAGCCTAAGCGAAAAACAAAGAATGTAACCAACCTTTGAGCTTAGGAGAGCATTCATGCATATTTCACGTGTTAAATCATAGTTTGGGCAATGCATGAGGACATGCATTCATTTAAGTGTGGGGGAGTGATTGTATGTATAGGGAACCATTGGGAAGTCAAAAAAAAAATTGAAAAAAAAAAGAGATTAAAATTGAAAAAAAAAATTGTATTTGTATTTTGTTCTTTATTGTACATATTTGTATTTTTGTTCTTTGAGAATAAAAGTTTTGGGAATTAGTTAAGGTTTGAAGAGTGATGCTTGAATTTGATTATAAATGTATAAGAACTGCATCATGCATATGCATTTACTCTCCTTGGCTTGAGGTTTAGCTTTGCTTACCTTTTGTCATACCACACCCTTACCTAAACCACACTACAACCTTAATAAAGTCCTCTTGATTTTGTGTATGTATTTCTGATTGTAGTAGACAGTTAGACATCTTGCAAGCCTATGGTAATACAACCGCTAAGAAATGGATTTTGAGTGTAAATGCTTCATCCCAAACACTTGAGAGATTGTGAGGCTAAACACTTATCCTAAGAAGTCCTATGTACTTGATTAATGATTTTTATAGTGGATTTCACCATGCATGCCATTGTTTTGTATACGTCTTGCTTGTAAGAAATTTGTATCATTTGGTGCATCATAACCTTTTATTTTGTTTTCCTCTTAGTTTCTTGCAATTAACATGTTTTTAATTTTTGAATAAAGAAGTGAATGAACTGGATTTAAGCTGAATTTTTCAATTGCTTACTTGTTATCCTTCTCTAGTTGGTTGCACTTATGAGTATTGCATGAGGACATGCAATAAGATAAGTGTGGGGGAGTTGATAGATGTATATTTTTACCTATTTTTATCCCTTATATTTATCTTGTTGTATCATTTCAATTATTATAAAGTGTGCAACTAGCTAGTTTTGCACTTAACTTCCTAATTGGTTCTTTTGATGAAACTTTGCATAATTGTGTCTTTTTGGCACATATTTAGGACCAAAGGAAGTTAAGGTTCTGATTTGTGCATTTCTTGTTATATATGTGTGTTTATGTGTTTATATAATTATGTTGGTGTTATGTGTTTGTTAAGTGTTTATGTGATTGTATGTGTATTTATATGTTTGTATTCATAATTATATGAGTGTATATGTGAATTGTTATGTAATATGTTGTATGTGTATGTTTATATGTTTATATGTTTGTATTGTGTGAAAATGCACAATTCACACTGCAATTCTGGTTCTGATGCAGGTACCCTCGCTAGCGGATAACGTCTGGCCGCTAGCGAGTGATCAGTTGAAGACTAGTCGCTAGCGACCATGCACCTGCAGAACAGGGACAATTTCAGCAACCTCGTCCAATCTCGACCACCACTCAACCACGGCAGTTTCTACCACTCCAGAACCTTAACCCAAGCTTGTGCGACCAAAACCCAAGTCCCGGACTCAAGAACCGCCGCCCGAAGAGCGAGATTGAACAATCTACGCCACTTTCAACCACCACCGGCGGCGGTAATCGGAGCAAACGGCAGAGGCACCACCATCAAGGGTCAAGGTTCACTTCAGAGGTCCGTGACGGAGGTCGGAGAAGTGTCGCGCCACCACCGGACGGTCGCAGGAGCCACCAGCACAGATTCAACCATATCAGCTCCCGAGACCGTCGCTAGCGGCCAACCTACAGCCGCTAGCGAGTGTGCATTGTCATGCTGGTCGCTAGCGACTAGTGCTTACTCGCTAGCGACCACGTCGCGCCAAGAACAGTGGACGGAGGCAGCTTTTCTATATATTCCAGCTCCCCATTCATTCATTCATTCAGACAGGCTTTCCTTAGGGTAGTTTAGAGAGAGGAGCTCTGACTTCTCTCTAGGTTAGGAATAGTAGTAGTAGTAAATAGTAAAAAGTAAATAGTAAATAGTGATTGTAATAGTGTAATAGTAATTTATTTTTACCGCATTGTTTTTACCGCTTGTACTATTCATTTACTTTTTACCGTATAATTAATTTACCGCTTTCAATCTATTGTGCTTATTTATTTTCATGCAATGTTAGAGTAGTTAGCTAGTCTCGGTGTAGGATAGATTATCGGTTATGGTTCGTTAGTACTTGAGACTTTAGGTAGTATGTGATTCACCTAGTGTAGTTTCTCTATATAGCTCTGATTTTATATTCCCTAGTTTACTCGTACGGTTTAGTCGAGTGGTTGGCTAGGATAGCTGTGAGCATGCGTTTAAGTTCTCGGTTTAGAGGATGTCGATGCATGTCGAGGCTAGTTGGTTGATTAGGAATTGATCATCTGTTCTGGACGTTGGTTCCTAGTTGATTAGATAGCGTTAGAGGTTAACTACCGGTTTAGGAGTTAGGTATTGCATAGTGTCACACTAGATCGAGTCGCGAACTGTTTTGTGAGCGAGTCGCCTAGGTAGTCCCTTAGTGAGATTGGAGGTTTATTCAGTCTACATTGGGAGAGTGCAGTCACACTACGAGTGCCACACACTAGGAGTTGGGCATAATGCTAGGGTTGAGGATAGGAGAACCGTACCGATCATCTCGTCCAACACCGGGGCAACTTAGTTATTTATATTTCCTACCTACTATTCAGATGCACTTTTCCAACCCCCTTCTCATACAATCTGTTCATCCAATCACCTGTCTGCGCTTCCTCTGAGAGACGACCCGAGTCAGCTTCCTTATACTGCGTATTTGGTTGCCGATTCGGTAAAGTAAACCCCATTTTCCTTTCCTTTTCTAAATTGCTCGGGTACCGGAGAAGTAACGACGCTCCGGCTCTCGTCAATTTTTGGCGCCGTTGAGTACACATGCTGAAAATAGCTGCAATCGATTACCACGGGATGGTAATCGATTACTGGGCTGTGAAAAAGCCCCAAACTACTTCTAAAACGTCCCGACTCGTACTTTAACATTTCGCATGTGTATGTTTCAAATGCCACATTTGTCCGGATCTACTTCGTTGCTCTTTTAGCTGACAATTGGGCTCAAAAAACCTTCCTGATTTTGCACCAGATGTTCATCCAACCGGGATTAGCTTTGAGTTGAATTTTCTAACTATTCGAGCAACTTCTTGAGATCATCACAATGGTTGTTTTCGTCTTTAGATTTTGCAAGCTTGTTATCTATATGAATTTCCACTTCTCTGTGCATCATGTCGTGGAATATTGTCATCAAGCTCTTTGATAAGATCCCCCACATTCGTGAAAAAGTCGATCACTTCAATGGATCTTCTTCACAAGGCAGTATGTTTCTGTCTTCACATTTTGTCTTTTCAGTTCTGAGATGGTTCTCAATCTTCTTCAAAATTCTCATTGACATGGTTAATTGATTGTTCAAGATTGTTCGATAAGATTCTAGCATTGTTAATTTCTAGAGGCTCATTTTCAAATCTGCATTTGTTGATGTTGTTAGTAATGGACAAAGGAAATGAAGCAATGGACTGAGGAATGCATGTTTATGATGGCAATGCACAAATGGAGGGAAGAAATGAAATTTTTGTGAAAGAAAAAAAGTTGAGGTATTAGAATGACTAGTTCAAGGCTTAAAAGACAAGCAAAACAATTCTTTATTTTTGCGAATTATTGAGTAGACACTAATAGATTGACACTTTTATTGTTATTGAGATTCAATGCTAGAGGTCTAAGATGAACCAAAATCCAGGGTGGATAGACCTCTCTTCCGTAACTGCCTCTGAAGGTTAGGCACACTCCATCTTGAGCTATGAAAGCCTTTGACTACCACTAGTAGGGTCTCACTTGTGTTTTCATTATTTTTGCAAAATATCGAGGATTTTTCTCCATTTTCTTTTGACCCACACATCTCCTCCTACAATTCATTGTGAAATTGTTCTAAATCATCCTTTTAGATTGCAAGTGATTCCTATGAAGGTGACATGATCACAATTTTTTCTCCTTTTTTGTGAATATCGAAAGAATGAAATGAGGGGAAATGAATGCAATGAGACATGCTTTTATTGTTCTATTGTCTAGTATTAATGAAGAAAATGTCATATGAAATAAAAAAAATGAATGAATTAAAATGAGGTCATGATTTTTTCTTTATTAAAAAAGGGTCGAAAACACGTTGAGAATGAGAGCTTCTTTTTTTTTATTGCTTGAGTGTTGAAAGAATGCACCATGATATAGCCAAGATGAATGTTCATGCAATGAGAACTAAGTATGAAATGAGATATGAGAAAACCATGAATGTGCATGAGACGAGCAAATATACATGATGAATTCGCGTGAAATATGAGTGATGAATATGCATGAAATTAGAAAACATGCATGATGAATATATGTATGAAATGAGCGATATAAATGTTATGGAAAATGACAAGTGTGTATGAAATGATATATGGTGAATGTGCATGTTTCAATTTAGGTTTTTCATTATATTATCTAAATTTGAATAAATGTGACCTGTAAAGATGGATGCAATGATATATGATATTTTTATTTTGTTGCTTAACAAAAAAATGCATGCAATGAGACATAATTTTACTATCTAATATCAAGGGTGGAGAACATCTTGAGAATGAGATTTTTTTTCTATTGCTCGAGTGTTGGAAGAATGCACCATGAAGTGACCAAGATGCATGTACTGACTTAAAAGAGAAATGATGAATGTTTATGCAATGAGAAACTATGTATGAAATGAGATATGAGAGAAATATGAATGTGCATGAGACGAGAAAATATGTGTGATGAATTTGATTGAAATGAGTGAATATGCGTGATGAATATGCATGAGATTAGCAAACATGCATGGTAAATATGCCTGTAATGAGCGAATATGCGTGTAATGACATGTGAGAAAATGCTGAATATGCATGAACTGAGCAAGATTGATGAATATGCACGAAATGAACAAATACGCATGATGAATATGCATGAAATGAGCTATATGTATGTTATGGAAAAATGACGAATATGAAATGAGCAAAATGCATGTTTCAATTTAGATTTTTTATTATATTATCTAAAATTGAATGAATGTGACGATGCAATGATATATGATGTTTTTATTTTATTGCCTAACCAAAAATGCATGCAAATGAGATATGATTTTATTGTCTAATATAAAAAATGCAAATGAAGTGAAGGACAAATGCACACAATGGCTTTTTATTTTGCTGAAAGATGGTAGCAAGAATAGAAAGAAAACAATAAAGAATGAGACTCCTTTTTTATTGTTTAATAGTGTAACATGAAATGAGCATTTGCATGTAATAATGCATGTGTTTTTTTTTTTTATTATTATCTAAAATGGAATAAATTTCACATGAAATGAGGAGATGAATGTAGATATATGATTTTTTTCTTTAATTTTATTACCAAATAATGAAAAATGCATATATGAAATGATATATTTTACTATCCAAAAAAAAAATATGCATACAAATGAGATATAATATTATTCAATATTAAGTTGAAAGAGAGAAATTCTTGCAAGGAGATATGGTCCAAGGTTGTGGTAGGTATCATAAAAAACTCTGCTATAGGTGAGAGTCAATTATCTTTTTGTTCTTTTCTGGTTATTTTTAAGAAATTAAAAATGAACGTCTTTTTTCTATTTCAGATTTCTTTTAATGATATTTTATCCAAAGTTGGACCACATATGCATGCGCAAGACAAATAATTGGATAATTGTTATTTACAAACAATTGTAACACATTTGTAAAAAAAGATTCAAACTCCCAAAAAGCTTTGGTCCTCAAGGAATGGTTCTAAGTATATGTCATGATGTGAGGGAAGGCACTAGACCACCTGTAACACCCTAATAATTACCTCTTTATGCTTAAGTCATATTGAGTTAATTATCGGAAAATTATCATCTTGTTTCAGAGATTAAAGTTGAATAAAGTAATAATGCGCGGTAAATAGGGCCGATTTGTTTTTCAAAAGAAAACGGAAGTCTAAAACTCGGCTTGTGCGGAATATCTGATATGAATAATATATCATTGTAAGCGCTACTCATGTAAATACATAACATTAAAACACACAAAGGTGGCCCACACGTACATAGATATAATTCTACAGTATCTAGAATACATATAATACCATAACTAGTACAAGTATATAGTGATGGAACTTTTGAGGAAGTCATAAGCTTGTACAGCCACTTATAACTTCCTTAAAGGTTCCCAAAAAGATGACAAAAGTCATAAAACGTAAATACAAGACATAAACGGAAGTAAGCTAATATCCTAAGTCTTCTGGAATCCAACTCTGAATCCATGTATGCTCCAAAGCATTTAACTTGTAGATGTACCGACACCCCTGTCTGTATCTAAAACAAAAGTGGTGGAATAGGGGAGCTCCACAGACTCAGTAGGGGGATCACTCCGGTTTAGTATAAAAACAGTGTAATATGCAAGATTTACTTTATTGGAAATTTCATAAATCAATTGATAACCGGAGTGTCTTACCTATATGCATCTTGATTAATATGTATGCAATATATATAAATCTGAAGGCATCACTACTTACTTAATTTCTAATTGGTACATATACATAGACTCATCCTTAATATGTGCACATTAAACCTTTATTTGAAATTGGCATTAACCCTCTTATCTCTCTCTACCTCCACATCACCAAATCCCAAGACTATGAGCTCATATCTCTCTAGTTTTTACTAGACACACGGGGAAAGAGGGATTTCTCACCTTCCCTTACCAATGATGTCAGTGACCGAGGTTGTCAATCCTCCCTTACTGACGACACTAGTGACCGAAGGTTACAATTGCTTACTTGATATACTATTGTCTTTCTTTTATATTCAAATTATCATAACTTGACTTGTCATAGCAATACAAAATGTAAGCACATACACAACTGAACATCTTATTCTGGAATTTAAGTGTAAATTATTCACAACATGCTTATTTCATAACTCCCTTGAAAACATATCGTTTTGTACATAATTGCACCTACATGTCATTTTCTTTTTAATTTGCTTAATTCTTTTCATAATCACCATTATCTATTTTAAACATATATAATAAACTTGTTACAGTAGTTTAGATCCTCAGAAAAGGGTTAGAAATCATTAAAATGCAAAATCACCAAATCCAAAAACGCACGACCACTCGCTAGCGCCTAATGTATGGTCGCTAGCGCGTGGTCATTCGTTAGCGGCTATGACTTGGCCGCTAGCGCGTGTCCCGACTCTGCATTCAAACCAGTTTCAGAACAGCCTTCATACTCGAGCATATAATGATTTCTAACCGATCCTTATGCATGAAAACACACAAATATGTATCATAACATAAATCTAAACCCCTACCTCTTGTAGTTTTACCCTCTAACACCAAGAATCACCTTGTTCTTCCTTGAGCTACTTGCTTATCAATCTATCTAGCTTTTGATGATGATGATGACAATCCTATGATCTCTGATGAGTTATGTTCGGTTCAGAATAAAGGAAATGAGATGAGAAACTCAAATATGGGGTTAGTTTATGAGTGAGTTAAGTTTTGAGTGGAGTGGTGATGAGGTTTGTGTGGTTTGAAGGTTATGGAGGTTTGGGGTTGTGGTTGGAAGTGTTTTGGGGGTTTAAGATTGTGTTTCTGATGATGGGGAGCTTACCTCTAGATGAAGGAAGTGTTTAGGGACCGGAAGGAGCAAGGAGAAATAATAAAAAGATGAGGGGCTTGCATGAAAAATGAAAAATTGCAGAAATGATGTTCTGTCCTCGAGCCGGTCGCTAGCAACCGCTCTCACCGCATTACACGCTAGCGCCCTGCTATGGTTGCTAGCGAGGGGACCTCTACCGACTCATCCGCTAGCGAGCTAAGATGGCCGCTAGTGACGAGGTATTGCTACATGACAGTAGCAGCAGCAACATACCCCCAAAAATTCTAAAAAGCATTTAACTCATCCCAAACCATTTCCAACAGTTCTTACTAGTACTTATACACTTGTGCAACCATACTCTTACTAGAATTACCATTTATTTCTTAAATTCCCTACCTAGATCATGATTCCTAACTCAAATTTGTATTTTACTAACTTCTCAACCTTATATAATGTTCTTATCATTTCTAACACACATTTTTCCATATAGTACACATAACACATATTTAGTCAATCATACATGCCAAAAATACATATTAACACACATATATCCCAGTTATGCCTTGATTGAAGCGATTTTCACTAAATCCCTCCGATTAAAGCATAATTAGGATTTTGGGGTCTTACACCACCTAGAAAAGGTCCCCGAATTGTCTCTCTATGTTTCCACCTCCCAACTAGTAGAGATATCAATCCCTACTTTCGAGATAAGGAGCATAAAAAGTTTAATTCGAGCGAGAAATTTTCATGTGCCTACACGGAAACCAACGTTTCTCAAAGCAACACTACTAGCTTCTCTATCTAATTTACAAGGTATTAGCTCGGGTCGAGAGCTTGTGCATGATACGATGTGTGAAAAAAATGAGCAATTATATGTATGTTCTAAAATATATATATATATACATAAAAAATTGACATAATCATAAAGTAAAAGATCAATAAAAAGTCAAATATCCAAGCAACACATATTAACCTTGGCTTAACCTTCAAACGTCCCCAGTGGAGTCGCCAAGCTGTTGCGGCGTCCCCGTCAGGGAAAGAAAGGGAAGAACGTCTTCAAGAGATTTAGAGTTGCCACCAATCAATTTTTCATCAAGAAATGAAATGGTCGATTGGACACCAAAGAAAAGTGGTCTGCACAAACAGATATCAGGTTTGTGGGTTGATTACGAGTAGGGAAGGTATTAGCACCCTACAACGTCGTTCTATGAACGGTTACCCATTAATCTTGTGTTATTTGCAAATTCGATGATTATTGATCTTATATTTAATGATATATGCTATTTATTTTATTTATTTACATAATTGCTTCCTTTACTGACTCTGAATTTTCGAGAAGCACTTATTACAATAGCGTCCTCTACTAATTCTGATTTTTCGAGGAAAAAGGTCGAATATATTTTATTTTATAAATGGTTCCCTTTATTAATTATAAATTTTCGAGGGACACCATAATTTTCTTTACTAATTCAAGATTGTTTAGGAAAACTATTAAAATAGTTTCCTTTACTAATCTTAGGATTTTCAAGAAAAAAACATTTTATAAAAAAAAGGTTATTAATATCATAAGTGATAATTTCATCTACTAATTATTTAATTTTCAAGGAACATTATCATGATATATTTATCTGTTATATGTCTAGTTAAAGGTGATTTCCTCTACTACTTTTAAATTTTTGAAGGAAATCATAAATAATGATTACCTCTACTAATTTTGAATTTTCGAAAAAAGACATTATTTTATCTATATTTGTCGTGACATGATCCCCTCTACTAATTTTGAATTTTCAAGAAAGATCATCATAAAAAAATGGTTTCCTCTACTAATTTCGAACTTTCGAGGAAAACAAGAATAAAATAAAAATGTTGGTTCGACAGGTATTGCCTGCTCCTACATATTCTCTAGTACAATGAGAAATTCAAAGCCACGTAGTTCTTACAAAACATAGAATATTTTTGTTTTTATGTTTTTTTTTTTTATTTTTTGTGATTTTATTTTACATAAAAAACAAAAGGTTTTGAAGAAGCATTGCAAAGAAAAAGGTATAAAGGGAAAATGAGTAAAAAAGAAATTAAATGGGTCTAGGCCCCAAAAAAAAAAAATGATACTCACCCAACCATACACTAAAGCCCAAATGCATACACATTCCAAAAATACATACGGACACAAACATTTGGGGATTTAGGTTTTTTACTTTTCATTTTGAGATAGAGGGAGATCAGCCAGCCAAAGGGGAAGACCGCAGCTCCACTGCCATGGCCGGTCATGGTGGTGATGCGGCAGAAGGGCGTGAGAGGGGGTGGTTGCGCTGCTTAGAGAGAGATGATACGACCGAGAAGGACCGCGGCTTCACCGCTGCGGCCCCTACGACCATGAGGCGCCGCGAGTTGTTGTAGATGGGGAGAGGGAGAGACATATCGAGAGAGGAGGAGCTAGCGGTGGCTGTGAGCACAGGCCGCGGCCATCGCGGCCACGACTCACAAGGGTGAAGGGAGAGCGGGGGGAAAACGGCGGCGGTCGCGAAACCCGCGGCTGCCGGAGGCTATGCTCAAACGAGGGAGAAGAAGAAGACCGAGGCGCCATTGTTGCGATTCCGGCTGCTGTTTGAAGGACACGAGGGAAGCGGCGGTGGCTCCTTCGAGTACGAGACAGGCAGCGGACATCTGGGTCCGGTTTGCCGGTTCGATTGCGTCGCCGGAGACGGAAGGGAGAGCGGTGTCCGCGGCTGTTGATGCTATGTCTGTAAGAAATTGTCTCATGTATTTAGTATATTTTATGTCATAGGTTTAATAAAATATTAAATAATTGAATGAGAAGTTATGGTGGTTACTTTAGAAAGAAACTAACTTGATGGAAGTTAGTAATATAAAGGAAAAGTTAACCAGGAGAATCACATTCTCTCTTCTTCCTACCCATGAAGTTCTTCTTCTATCAAAATATACCATCAAGAAAGTTCTAAGAAGAAATTAAGAAGGGTTAAGGAATAGACAAGTGAATTATCAAGATCAACTATTACAATGGATCGATGTTAGTGATTCTATCTATTCCTATATTATGATAATCATGAATTTCAAGATCCTTGCCATTATCAATATAGTATCATACCACTATATTGGATTAAAGTTAAACTTACATGTGGTATCAGAACAATGATTGTGAAATTCATGATTTTCCATAAATATTTTTTTTATGGATGTGTTCATGAAAATACATATTATTCAATTTATGTGTCTGCTATTATGAGACTATGATGAAATAGAAATATCATCTCTGAAATTATATATTGAAAAATGAAATCTAATTATGTACGTGGCCACATATGGCGTCCATGCTTCTTATAAACTATTCCTTATCATGTAAACCTTTCGTTTTGTCTACATGATGCTTAGTGTTTTGAAATTTTTTTTTTCAATGAATCATCGTGGATCATGTGCATCGTCCATGCTTAGTGTTTTCCTTGAATTTCTTACATTTACAATGAATTATAATGGTTAGTTTAACACATGAGTACTGCACATAATGAATATTGGAATTATTGTACGTGAGATTTTTGTTAATCACCAAAGTGGTCAAATCTGAACAATTTTATTAATTCCAAACTTATGATATTTTTTTTTTTAATTACTCATGGAATGGATGCTAATTAGTGATTGTTTATGAGTAAATTGAAGTTCATTATTATGAGACATTTAAGAGTCGCCCAAAGGTTGACTAGTTGCTCTTGTAATTAATGGATATGAATGTTGGTATGTTAATGTACTATTAGTTATATTTATATATCCAAAGATATTAAGTATTGCTAATTGAAAAATGTTGGTAGTACAACTAGAATACTTACAACTCTCATCCAACTCATTAAATATAACTATAGCCCATTTATAGCATTAATCACATACACTAACAGGGATTTTGCACAACAATCGCGTGCAATCACGCAATAATTAAAAAATAAGTCAGTTACTCCTATAATTTTGGAGTGAGTGAAATTATTAATGTAATATTCTGCTTGATTTTGTTTATGATTATCATAGCAATCAATTATCCCCCGTTTGATTGCTGGAAATGGTATTACAAGGAAGAAATCAGGGGATGTTGATTGTGTTTTTTGTTTTTTCTTCAGCAAAACAAGTTTACCTGCTTACCTCTTGTGTAGTGTGCTTTTTCTTTTTTTTTTTTCTCTGGAAATTTGTGGAAGATGGACTTAAGTGGTACAATAGATAAGGTAACAACCTCTACCATTTTTTACATCATTGTCAATGAGTTACGCATCCTTTTATATCTTAATTATCATATTTTTGTTTTTTTTTTTAATGAAAACTGATTTCTATTTGTTTCTTGATTCAAAAATTGGCGAGTAAAAACGTGTGCTTTGTTTTTACCTTATATGTTTTCCCTTATATGTATTGTATTTTAATATATGTGTAGTGTTAATATAATATTTATGGAGTCTTTTTTAATGATGTGTGCTAGTGGTCGTTTAATTTAAGTTTAATTATTTCCATGTGTGTTATTTACCGTAGTATGATGTGTGCTATTACACTATATATGTTGTGTGCTATTTTTCACTTATTTTTAGAACATCTGACATTGCTTTTTTCTTTAGATTTATATGGGAAGAAACATGTATTTCTTGAATAAATATATTTTAATATGTTCAATTGATATCAATATAATGTTTTTTTATGGGACTAAGTTTTTGTTGTCATTGTGTATAAGGTTTGTGATTTTAACGTGTGCTATTTTATTAAAGTGCAATGTGTGCTACATGCATAATTGACATATTAAAAGGGCCAGATGTGTGCTACTAGAAGACGAGTGCCACCTGAGAAGAAAGGGTGGGATGTGTGTGCAGGGGGTGGGGGCGGCATCTTTGGTTTTGCTGAACACTTTTTTTTGGGTTTGTGCATTGTTTTTAGATTTCGGGTTCCTTTTTATTAAAAAAATAAATCAACAATGCGAAATTCTAGGAGCGAGAGAGGAAACAGTTTCAGGAAGGAAAATGGACCTAATGTGTGCTACGCGCGTGAAATGAAGAACGCGTGGAGCTTATTCCGCAATTTCCTAATTTTTTGTGTGCTTCTGGACCCCACTTTTAGTTGGATGCTGGTTGGATGGTATTGTAGTTGTACATGTAGTAATGCTTATTTTGAATTAGTGCATTAATCATATAAAATAAAGTTAAATTTATTAGTATCATTATGTTATTGTATATTAATGTATCGCCCAAGGGAGAACATTACTTTGAATGTTTAGATTGATGCTCTTTGAATCTGAATAGTATGTTATCTTATGTCTCAAAGTTTTAATATTAAGCATGTGTTAATTGCAGCAATTTCCCCATTTACATTGCATCCGCAATCTACGTCTGTTGTAATATTTAATGGGTTGAATTTTTCTGATTGGGCTGAATTTGTCAAATATCAACTTGGCTTTACAAAACTTGATTTATCAATTCGAGTTGAGAAACCTGCTGCTATTACTGCTCTTAGTAGCAATGAAGAGAATGCCTATTATGATGAATGGGAAAATTCAAACAGACTTAGTCTTATTTTTATGCGGATACATGTAGCAAATAATATCAAATCTGCTCTTCCCAAGACTGACAGTGCTAAAGAATTTATGAACTTGTGGAAGAGCGCTCCCAAACTGCTGATAAGTCTGTTGCTGGGACATTAATGGCTACTTTAACAACCATGAAATTTGATGGTTCTCGTAGTATGCATGAGCATGTCATTGAAATGACTAATATTGCAGCAAAACTTAAGTCCTTGGGAATGGCAGTGGATGAAAATTTCCTTGTGCAGTTCATTTTGAACTCATTACCGTCTGAGTATGGTCCTTTCCAAATAAACTATAACACTATGAAGGATAAGTGGAATGTGCATGAATTGCAAAGTATGGTAGTTCAGGAGGAGACTAGACTTAAGAATCAAGGAAATCACTCCATTCATTACATGAATCATCAAGGAGCTGGAAAAAATGTTGGAAAGAAACATGGAAAGGAAAAAGGACCTCTAAAGATTTTTGAGTCCTCTTCCAAAATCCAGAAGAAAGACAAGTGTCATTTCTGCAAGAAATCTGGACACTTCCAGAATAAATGTCCTAAGAGGAAGGCTTGGTTTGAAAAGAAAGGTAATAAGCTTAATTTTGCTTATGTATGTATTGAATCAAACCTAATTGAAGTTCCTCGTAATACATGGTGGATTGATTCTGGAGGTACTACTCATGTTTCTAAATTGATGCAGGGATTCCTTACAACCCGAACCATAAGGCCAAATGAAAAGTTTGTCTATATGGGGAACAAAGATAAAGCTCTAGTGAAAGCTGTCAGGACTTATCGTTTGATCCTTGACACTGGACATCATTTAGATTTATGTGATACTTTTTATGTACCTAGTATCTCTAGAAACTTAGTTTCTTTATCTAAACTTGATGTTGTTGGATACTCTTTTAATTTCGGGAATAGGTGTTTCAATTTGTTTAAGCATAGTTGTATGATTGGATCTGGTATACTTTCTGAAAGTTTATATAAGTTCAATCTTGATTATTTATATACTGAATCACTTATGACCTTGCATCATAATGTTGGCACTAAACGTGGTTTAGTGAATGAACGTTCTGCTTACTTGTGGCATAAACGCTTAGGTCATATTTCCAAAGAAAGAATGGACAGGTTGATAAAGAATGACATCCTTCCAGATTTGGATTTCGCTGATCTTAATGTTTGTGTGGATTGTATTAAAGAAAAACTGACAAAACACTCAATGAAAGGAGCCACAAGAAGTACACAGCTTCTTGAGATTATACACATTGATATATGTGGACCTTTGATGTAAATTCTTTCAATAAAGAAAAATATTTTATCACCTTTATTGATGATTATTCACGTTATGGTTATATCTATTTGCTTCATGATAAATCTCAAGCTATATATGCCTTAGAGATTTACATAAATGAAGTTGAAAGGCAATTGCACAGAAAGGTGGAAATTGTTAGATCTGATAGAGGTGGTGAATATTATGGAAGATATAATGAATCTGGTCAAAACCCAGGTCCATTTGCTAAATTCCTTGAAAAGCGAGGCATATGTGCTCAATACACAATGCCGGGAACACCACAACAAAACGGTGTATCAGAAAGGAAAAATCGTACTTTGATAGAAATGGTTAGGACCATGATGAGTAATGCGTCTTTACCCATGTCTTTGTGGATGTATGCTTTAAACACTGCTGTCACGTTCGCTGTTGTGGTGGTGGTGACGGCCCTAACTGCTGCTGCGGCCGCCGCGAGCTTCACCGGTGATGGTGGTGAGGATGATGAATAGTGGGTAAAGCCTTTTCTGCCTGTGTTCTTTATTCCTTTTTTAATTTTTTGGTATTCTGCTTTTTTTAAGGCTGTGATGATGGTGAAGAACCTCTGTTCTGTGTATTTTGTTTTGGTTTGTGTTTAGGTATATTGGATTTCTGGATTGTGGATTTGGAATTGGATTGAAATTGTTTCTGGATATGTGTTTGAATTGAGTGGGATATGTGTTTGATTTTGAATCTATTTGTGTGCTTGAATTTTGATTAGGGTGTTGGCTAGATTTGCTATTGCTATTGTTGGTGTTTTTTCTGTGTTTGGAATGATATGAATTTTGGTATACTATGGCTAGAGTATGAAAGTGTGTATGGGGGAAATACAGAGTAAGGAAATGCAATTCGGATCCCCCCTCTGATCTTTTTCATTGCCCAATTTATAAGCTCACCCTCGATTCCTTCGGAGACATTCATACATTTATAATGAATTCTCCCACAATATTCCCTGATTATGCTATGCTCTGATTTATTCCCTGAATCTGTTTGAATTTTGCAGATGTGCTGGTAGAGACTGCAAAGGAGTATGGGGCGGGGAACATGTGGAAGTGGAAGGCACACTTACATGCGGAAGTGGGAGGCTTGGAGGATGGGTGCTCAGACTCAATTATTATACATATTTTTTGAATTCCTTTTGTTTTGTATTTTTGTTAATGTAAAAATAATTTAGTGGACTTTTTTGTATTTATTAATTTTTAACCAAGGACTAGACAACAATAATTAAGTCGGGTAGAAAGAAAAAGTGTTACAATAAAATAGTAATCATTTTGTTATTGTTTATCAATTTTTCTTTTTGGCCAATGTTCATTTTTTGGTTAAAGTTAATAAAAAGAGGCCCAAAATTGAGTTTGGGTCTAAGCCAATTTGAATTTTTTTTATGAAAATAAAATATGATGTTCATGAAAATAATAATAATCACGGATAAATTTGGGTATCAACAGACTAAACATTTACAGCAAGGGTAGAACGGAACTTGCACAAAAATGTGACACTCAAGACAACTCAGCAAAATGAAGTTTCTGCCCAAAATCTTGAAGCCATTTTGTGAAGCCTCTAATGAGTCATTTTGCCCTCGAGCTCTGAATCAAAGTTGTGGCTATATGTCTGAGCTTTCCATAGCCACTAAGATTACCCAATTCTAGTAAGTATAGCTCGAGATAATGGCAAAATACTAAGTGCTGCTCCAGAATGTTGTCACAATTGCTGCATAAACTTTGAGTCCACTTATGATATTCTTAGTGAACTCAATTGGATTCGAGATATGAAGATGAAATCTAGTTTTGTGTCTTAGCTTTTCAATGCCACTGAAATCAAGTGAATCCAACATTTGTAGCTCCAGTTCCATTCTCTGCAACACAGGCTGCTCAGGAATGTTGTTCCAGAATTCTGCAGCAAGCTTGACTCAACTTGAAGCTCCAATTTGGAATCGTTATGATCTGAATCAGCTTTCTAAGTCTACATGAAAGTTGTAGACCCGTGTCTAAGCTTTCCCAGAAGACAAAGAACACAAAATGCCAATTTCTAAAACTCAAGTTATAAGCAAATTACAGAACAGTGTTACAAAGCACAAAATGCTAGAAAAATGCACAATGTTTCAATTAAGTTCCTAAATGCCAAATATGATGCAAAAGTAATTCATTAATCTCAAAAGTGGTCAAATGACATGTATACAAAGGGGATTGATCAATACAAATTATGCTATATGTAACACCCTAATAATTACCTCTTTATGCTTAAGTCATATTGAGTTAATTATCGGAAATTAACATCTTGTTTCAGAGATTCCATTTGAGTAAATTAAATTACGCGGAAAATAGGGCCAATTTGCTTTTAAAAGAAAACAGAGGTTTGAAAACTCGGCTTGTGCGACATAATTGATATGAACCTTTATATCATTCTAATAACCCACTTATCACAAGTACATAACATTATAATACATAACCATGGCCCACATATACATAAAGTATTACAATATATAGGGTACACATAATGTCTTAAGTACTATAGATAATACAATAATATGATAGTGGAGCTTATAAGAGAACTATAAGCTTGTACAGACACTTATAAATCCCTTAAAGGTTCCCAAAAATAACAACATAGGTCACGAAGTACAAATACAAAACATAAACAAAAAGTGATCCTAATAATCTCAGCTCCAGAGAATCCAAGCTTAGTCTTCATGTAAGATCCGAATCACTCAACCTGTGGATGTGCTTGCGCCCCTGTCTGTATCTAACACAAAAGGTGGTGGAATAAGGTGAGCTCCACGGACTCAGTAGGGGGATCACTCCGGTTTATTATAAAAACAATGTAACATGCAAGTTCCGTATTACTAGAGTTTTCATAAATCTTTAATCCGGAGTGTCTTACCTATATGTACCTTGATGAATATGTATGCATTACATTATGAATCTGAAAACATCATTACTTATTTCATTTCTAGTTAATGCATAAAACATGAACTCTTTCTTGACATGTGCATAAGATACCTTTACTTGATTTGGCACTAACCCTCTCATCTCTTTCTACCTCCACATCACCAAATCCCAAGACTATGAGCTCATATCTCTCTAGTTTCTACTAGACACATGGGGAAAGAGGGGTTTTTCACCTTCCCTTACTAGTGATGTCAGTGACCGAGGTTGCCAACCCTCCCTTACTGACGATACTAGTGACCAAAGGTTACAATTACTTACATTGATATTTCACTGCATTTCCATCATACTTAAGGTATTGTACCATCATGTTCTGACTTGTCATAATATTACAACATATATACATATACACAAACTAATAATATCACTCTGGAATTATATACAAGTCATACATAGCATTCTTAATTCATAGATCACTTGAAACATGTCACTTGTGCACATAATTGCATTTACATGTCATTTTCTCTTTAAATTGTTAATTTCTTTGCATAAACACTCTTTTCAGTTCTAATCACCGATAATAAACATGTTACAATAGTTTAGACTCCCAGAAAAGGGTTAGAAATCATTAAAATGCAAAATCACAAAATACAGCATTTAAGGCAATTCTGCAAAAATTCTGTGAATTGGCCGCTAGCGCGCTCTTTGTAGCCGCTAGCGCCCAATACAACGCCACCACCCGCTAGCACCTGGACCTTCGACGCTAGCGCGTGTGCACCCGCTGGCGGCTGTGAAACGGGCGCTAGCGCGCTCCTCGATCCTGTACTAGTACCAGTTCATCACAGCTTCTATTTTAAAGCATATAAAGAGTTTGAATCGAATCTTATGCATGAAAACACTAGTATACATTATTTAACATTAATCTAACCCCTACCTCTTGTAGTTTCACCCTCTAATGCCAAAAACCACCTTGTTCTTCCTTGAGCTACTTGCTTAGCAATATATCTAGCCTTTGATGATGATGGAGACAATCCTATGACCTCTGATGAGTTATGTTCGGTTAAAAAATGAAGGAAATGAGATGAGAAACTCGAATATAGGGTTAGTTTCTATGTGTGTTGAGTTTTGGGTGGAGTGGTGATGAAGTTTGTAAGTTTCTAAGGTTATGGAGGCTAGGGGTTGTGTTTAATTGGAAATGTTTTGGGTTGAAATCTGAGAGTTCCAGGTTTCCTTAAGGTGAAGTAAGGTTAAGTGGGACGGAGGGAGTTAAGGGAAATTGTTAAAAGATGGAGGGCTTGACTGAAAATGCAAAATTGCAGAAATGTTGTTCTGTCATTGAGCTGGTCGCTAGCGAGCATATAACGGCCGCTAGTGACTGATCCAACCGCATTACCCGCTAGCGCCTTATTGCGGTCGCTAGCGATGGAACTCTACCGCCTTACTCTCTAGCGAGCTAAGCTGGCCGCTAGCGAGAAAATACTGATACATGACAGAATTAGCAAGTTACATACTCTAAATCTCCAAAATGCATTTAACTCACTCCAACCCATCACCCGAAGTTTCTACTAGTACTTATACACTTGTGCAAACATATTCTTACTAAAGTTACCAATTATTTCTTACCATTCTCACTTAGATCCTCGCTCTAGATTCATTGATACCTTTACTTACATTTCAACCTTATGCAATACACTTACCACTTCCTAATGCACATGTTTTCACATAATACACATAGCACATATTCAATCAATCATATATATCAAAATACATCCTAATGCACATACATCCCAACTATACCTTGATCAAAGCGATTTTCACATAATCTCTCCGATTAAGGCATAGTTAGGATTTTGGGGTCTTACACTATATCATAGACCTCATTTTTATTTTGCGTTTTGATCCCC
The DNA here is from genome assembly GCA_013621005.1 of Aeschynomene evenia. NCBI lineage: Eukaryota > Viridiplantae > Streptophyta > Magnoliopsida > Fabales > Fabaceae > Aeschynomene > Aeschynomene evenia. The sequence continues at coordinate 15,460,822 of CM024268.1, forward strand.
CAAACCTATCTTTTTAGTATTGCAATGATACCCCTTCGTCCCAAAACCCTAAGACCCATTATAAATGGAGTAAACCCCCAAGTTGGTCCCTGACAATTTTCGCGGTGGACAAGGTAGTCCCTGACATTGAGAAATTGACAAGTTAGTCCCTGACAATTTCAATTTTCGGACAACCGTTAAACCCTGAACGACTTCCGTTATTTTGAGGGACCAAAATGACTTATTTATCAATTGTTAGAGACTAATAAAAGAAATTTAATAAGAATGAATCCTATAAATTATGATATGAACATTGACTCATATTCATTCTAATTATGTATTAATTCCAAGCTACATATAACTACTCCGGTAAATGTTAAGTCTCTATTTGGATGTATTACTATAAAAAAACAAGTATGTTGGGTAATACATCCAAATGTTGTTACTTATAACTACTCATTTTAATTTAAGTTGTGATTTTTTTTATTATATGCATGTAATTATTTTCTATTGCAAAGTAATAAAATGTTATTACTTCTTCTATTGGAAAATTACCCAACATATTTGCTTTTTTATAGTAATACATCCAAATAAAGACTTAATATTTATAGGAGCAGTTATATGTAGCTTGGAATTAATACATAATTAGAATGAATATGAGTCAATGTTTATATCATAATTTATAAGATTCATTCTTATTAAATTTCTTTTATTAGTCCCTAACAATTAATAAATAAGCCATTTTGGTCCCTCGAAATAACGGAAGCCGTTTAGGAACTAACGGTTGTCCTAAAATTGAAATTATCAAGGACTCACTTGTCAATTTCTGAATGTCAGGGACTACCTTGTCCCCAGTGAAAATTGTCAGGGACCAACTTGGGGGTTTACTCTTATAAATGCTATCTTTGAGTCTTTCTTCATCATTGTTTCCTCCACCATTCTTTCTCTCTCGAGAACTCCAAGCCATAGCCATTTCACAACATCAAACTCACGTCAAACCTCACTTAATCACGAAAATAATTACATATTCTTAATCCTCTTATCAAATTACACTTTTCTACCGATTCCTATTCTTCAAAGGGATCACCTTTTGTTATCCTACCGTTCATGAGGCTAGTGAGAGAAAGAGAAACAAGGATTATGTCGGGAGAGGGTGTCTTTCTGCATTGCATTAAAGGTCTACAAGAGATAGGGGTTTAGACATGCATTTATATTTTCGTGATGACTCTGATGTATGATGATGATATTATTGTTAACTCGTTTTTCCCATTAGGGTTCATAAAAAGGTTATGTTTTATCGGATGATTTTCAAAGAGAAAGTGTTTCACTGATTGAAAAGTGTTTTTGAATGTGTTTTACCGATTGAATAATGTTTATTTTGTTTTCTACCGATTTGAATGATTATAAATTAAAGTTTTGGCCATTGGCTCATGAAAAACGTGTTTTGGAACCCTAGAATTAGAATTTTCGTATTCGTAATTGATAGGTGCGTCGTAACACTCATAAATTTAATTATTTTTTAAACCAAGTTCCCCTAATATAGTTTAGTGGAAACCAGGGTCGTCTCTCACAAGGAATGGCTAAGAGAGTAATACACAAGACTAGTTGTATGATGGGTTTGTCACAATTTGGGGGTTTTTGTATGCAAGGGAATTAAAATTGGAATAAATTTAGAATAATAAAATAGCGGGTTATGGGGGTGGAACATTCATTAGGGTGTCAATCATTGGCTACAAAAGAATGCATTAGTTGATTAATTATGCCGGAGTTAGATCTAACTCCTTTGTTGTGATTCTAATGATTAATTGCCTAGAATGAGATTTATTAGTGAGATCTCACCTTTAGTTCCACTCTCAACAATTATTAAAGCCAATCACATTAATCTAATTAAAGAGACTAATCAATCAATTAATTACTCATTACCAATTCCTAATATGCCATGCATCAATTAATCAACTAACACATAAACATATGCCCAAGAATTAGCCAACTCAATCGAGTAAGCCAAGACAAAGGGTTAAACACACAATTTAAGATCTCAAATTATATGTTGCAAGATTAAGAACAAAGCCTCAAATTACCCCAATGATGTTCACACCCACATAAACCACCAAGAAAATTAGCTACTCATGGCAATGAATTAAAAGACAAGAAATTAAAAGAAATTAAATGCAAGTTGGCAAGATGTGAAAACGAATAACTAGATTAATAGTAGAAAGAGTAACTTACAAAACCCAAAAGGGCTGGACGAATAACGTTTGAAATGTAAAGATGGAGCTAGAGCTAAAACTAGGAAAAGGGAAATCCTAATGGGAAAACAAATAACTCTAACTATGGAAAGAAAATAGGGATTGAAGAAGTGATAGTAGAGAGTGTAGAGATGATAGTAAAAGATGATGTGTTTCTGATGCATTAGCCTTCTTTAAATAGAGTGAGCAGCCTCCAAACCCTAGCTAATTGGGCCTCCAACTCGTGCAGATTAGGGTTTCTGCTGTGACAGAGTTGCGGCGCGGCGCTGGGGCGCGCTACGGGCGCTGGAGCGCCAGCGTTGTGCACGTGACTGGTTTAAATGAGCCACGCGCGCTGGGTTGCGCTACAGGCGCTAGAGCGCTCGATGTTTGCTCCGAAATCCACTGCTCCGCTTCTTGCTCAGTTCCTGATGTCTACAGCTCCAATAATACCTGTGACCTGCACTAAAAATATGAAATATCCAAGATCAAGTGCAAAGGTCATCCTTGAATTGTAAAAACATCATAAAACTTGTTATTTTAGCCTTTATTTCTATTAAGCTCAGATTAATCTCAAGTTGAATTAAATATAATAAAGAGGCCAAAATAGAGCTAAGAATTGCATACTATTATCCAAATTAAGGGTATAAAATGTTGGTAAAAACCGCGTTATCAAATATCCCCACACTTGAACAATTGCATGTCCTCATGCAAAAGCAATGATTCCAAGCATCTCTCAGAGTATTGGCTAACACATCTAACACCTAAGCTAAGTCCTAAAAGAAAAATAAAATCTACAGATGATAGCAAGTTATTCAAAACAACACACCTTGGTCAGATTTATACAATACCCTTGACATGTTATCAGTTGGCATCAAGAAAAGTCTATGAGTTAGGAGAATCAATCCATGTTATGCAAAGTTGGTTGAGTTGGCCCTCACCAGTGTGTTTCTCTCTCAATCACTCAGTGTTTTGGCTTAGCACTCAATTTGAATAATTCACACAAGTATTTACATTCCATAAATTTGCTATACTCCTAACATTGCAATTTTTACAATCATGGTGCATCAAGAGGTCTTTTCAGGGTTGTAACGGGGCTTGGGACAGGTATGACATATATGGGAAGTGGACTTAATTTTCAAAAAACTAAGACTTCATGGTTTGATCAATCCTAGATGACTTCTATTTCTACAGAAAAGATGGAGGGAGAAGAGATGGATAAAATAGAAATACCCAAGATCAATAACCTATAATTTCTTACAATTATCATTCTCAATGTTCCCGAATATTTTCACATTAATTCCCAGGAACCCAACAACCTTTATTTGCAGGAATTCACATTTTTTTTCTTGATTTTTCTGTATTTTTTTGATTTTTTTTTTATATATACCTCATCTTAATTCTTTTGGTAATTAAAATGAGGTGGAAAAGAAGATAACAAAGAACCACTTATGTACAAAAGCTACCCTTACAACATATCCCAATATTTTGCACTCTATACCAGTGCTCAATTTAACCCGATTTCCCCACACTTAAGACCTTTGCCCAATAATCAAACCATGTCCTCCTAGTATCTCAGAGGGGATTTTTCATTGTTTTTCTGTCTTTGGCTTGTAATGAGCTTAGTAACAAAAAAGGGATAAAGGCTCAAATTGGCTACAAACAAATGGAAATTGTGTATGGGTTGGCTATTTGGCTAAGTGGCTTTTAAATGTAAAAACAAATTTATGCCTCAATCACATGCAACATGTATTAAATGCAAAACAAGAACCAAGCAAATTCAGGAATAACAAATACAAGTGTGTGTGTGCTCACAGAAAGAAAGTGATTAGTTGATACATGTAATCACATTTAAAGCTCAAATCTCACAGGTAATCCAACCAACCAACAGAGAGAACACAAACAATTCAAACTCATATTATGTTATCATGCCAACATTCCAGGGTTAATTTTAAGGGCAGAGTAATTTCAAACCAACAGGTGCTGTAAAGAAAACTACCCTATCATCTACCTAAAAATACATGAAATGAAATAAAATAAAGGAAAAGAAAAGAAAAGAAAAAGAGTTAGGCATGCTATATCTTAGAAAAGCCAATTTTATCTACACCCTCCCCACACTTTAATGAGACACTGTCCCCAGTGTCAACAAATTAAAGAACAGAGAGAAGGGTTTAGAAAGGACCAACGGAGGACTCAATCGTCCTCTGAACCATCATCATCCTCATCACCATCATCCTCCTCAGCCTCATCATCCTCATCATCATCGCCGTCCTCCTCCTCATCGACATCAATAGGAGTCTGGGACTGTCCCGGAGCTCCATAACCGCCGGAGAAGCGCTGGTCGATGTAGGATCGGAAACCGCTCTACATCTCAGCGATCCTCTGGTCATAATGAGTCTGCATGGCCAGGTACCGCTGATCATGATAGCTCTCATCCGCAGCGAACTTCTGATCGAAGTACTCCCTCATATTGACCTCCATCTGGGTCATCTGTGCAGAGATGGCATCTAGGGGGTTCCCTGCTGGCTGGGTCTTGTTCTGAGCGGCCGCATCCTTGGTGGCAAGACCGGCGGCAGTGATGGTGGAATGTGGCCCTTGCCACTCGTCGTCAGCGAACTCTAGCACACCACACTGGATAGCCAAAGAGGTGATCAGGGATGGAAAGGGAAGGCACCTATAGGGCTCAATGTGGTGAGCCTAATGCATGGTGCGCTGAATACGAGTGGGCAAGTCTACCCAGTGGCCCTCCATAATGCAGTAGAGGTGGAGAGCTTGATCTGTAGTGAGCTCAGAGATGTGAGAGACTGGGTAGATATGGTTGTAGTAGATGCAGGACCACGCTCTGGCCTCCAGGTTGAGCGTGTAGTTCTTCAGAGTGCGGGGGAGCATATTGGCTCCCAATGTCCAGCTGCAATCTGGCAGGCAAAGGCGGTTCCTGATCAAGTCTAAGCCTGTAGCAGCCATGGTCTGGATGGCGTCCGGCACTCCAAATGCATGATCGGGCTCCGGGGCAATCTGGATGTGCGTGGCTATGGTCTCCACGTCTACCGGGATGAACTTGCCCCGGAGGAACACCCGAGTGGCGGTGCGGTCATGGAAGTTGGCGTAGAACTGCCGCACCCATGTGATGTTCGCCCTGACGAGGGCACTGAGCAGGTACAGGGCCCACCCCCACCTCTCAATCTCCGCCACCACCATGTCGAGCCGTCCTTGGCCCTCGTCATGGAACTGATACCCCAATTCAAATAGGGGTTTCCTCTTATGAATTGTGGCCTGAAAAGCCATCTCGGCAGTGACGTCGAGGAAGCGTGCGGGGTCGTGAGGCTGATCGTAGGAGTGATCATCCTCCTCTGTGGTGCGTATCCTCTTCCTTTTACCGCCTCGGGTTCGTGGTGCCATGACTGAAAAGTAAGAACAAGACAATTGAGTTCCAGTATACAGTCCAGTTTCTTTGGCTAATGTCAATTCTAATCATGCCATATACATATGCAAATGCAAAACAAAGTCTAATATAGCAGTTAAACATGTCTAATTCTAGCAAACAGTAAAGAACAGCTTCTCGGCCCAAAGTATGCAGCAGACCGGCGCCGGAGCACGTAGGGCGCGCTCGAGCGCCCGATCTGCAACGGCATGAGAGTACCTCGCGCTCGAGCGCGTATGTCGCGCTGGAGCGCACGAGGGTTTCGGCGACAGCAGTAACAGCGCAAAACAGTGACAATAACACCCCAACTCCAATTTTCTCCACATTCTAACCGATTAAATCACTAAACATACAATACTAAGCGATTAAATCTACCCTAAACAACCAAAAATCATATTCTTCATCAATCATTCAACCAAAATCGGATTTCTACCAAGAACAACCAAAAGATTGAGTTTTAGACCAATGTACCTTGATAGGATTCAATGAAATGACAAGATGAATGAAGGTATGGATGATTTTTGAGAGAAAAAAGTGAGAAAATTGGTGGAAGAGAGGGAGAGAAATCGCCGCGCCGCTGGAGCTGCTGGAGGCAAAGTGCAGAAATGAATCTGCAATTTGGGCGTTTAGGGTTTTGAAGAACCCTACGCGCGCTAGAGCGCGCTGGAGCGCGCCGTCCAAAACGCGGCGTTTCATTTTAATGCGTTGCGCGCGCTAGGGCGCGTATATGGCGCCCGGGCGCGGCCTCCTGATGCAGAATTAGTGTTTTACTGCTATAATTCCTAAAATGCATTAACTATCCTAATTAATTAAATGCATGCAAGAATTTAAAAATGCCAATAAAAACAAAATACAGAAAATAAAATACGGAATTGAAATACTGGAATTGAAATACGGAATTGAAAATACGGAATTTAAAATACGGAATTTAAAAAATACTAAAAATTAAAGAAAACCGGTGGGTTGTCTCCCACGAAGCACTTTGCTTTAACGTCCCTAAGTTGGACGATCGACCGTTTTGAGGCTACTTTGGTCCAGAGCTGTCAGCACCAGCTGCTCCGGTCATGATGTGGATGGCACTCACATTCCCCTTGGGATTGGGCACTCTTTGAGATGGGATCTGTGAGTTGCCAGCTTGTTCACAGGCTTGTGTGGCCGGGTTTCCCCTCATTTGATTGACCTCATTCTGCAAAGTCAGCATCATTCTTTGTTGCTCCATGAGTAGCTTCATCACATCACCGATTGTTGGCTCGTTAGGATTTGGAGGTGCAGGCAGAGCCAATTGTTGCGGTGGTGGAGGCAAGGCCATTTGAGCCTGATATGGAGTCTGGGGTTGCCTTTGATGGGGAGGTTGGTACCGAACCTGTTGAGGTTGCTGCACTTGTTGTGGTTGTGGATTATTATTCCACCTCAGGTTCGGGTGGTTCCTCCAACTTGGGTTGTAGGTGTTCCCCGTAGGTTGATTCTGTGGCTGAAATTGAGGCTTTCCTGGGAAAGTATTTGCAGCTGCCACCACTGTTGCCTCTTCTTGGAGATGTGGGCATTGGTCAGTTGGGTGAGTCTCCAAAGAGCATATCCCACACACCATTGCTTGGCTGGAGGTTCCCGGTTTGGCTTGGTTGATGGCCAATTGTTTCATGAATGTAGCAATCTCATCCAGTTTTTGGTGTAGGCCACCACTCTCCTGTTGAGCTACCTCATTCACCCCTTTGGTCACAGCGGTCACCCTTGTGCCAAACTGCTGTGAGTTCACAGCCATGTTTTCGAATAAGAGCCTAGCTTCCGCCGGAGTTTTGTCCATCAGGGCCCCGCCACTAGCAGCGTCAATCATGCACCGGTCCATACCCATCAGACCCTCATAGTAGTATTGGATCAACAGTTGCTCAGAGATCTGATGGGTAGGACAACTTGCTACCAATTTCTTGAATCTCTCCCAGTATTCATGGAGAGACTCTCCGTGCAGTTGGCGGATGCCACTAATATCCTTCCTTATGGCAGCTGCCCGTGAGGCTGGGAAGAACTTCTCCAAGAAGATCTTCTTCATGCCAATCCAGGTGTTGACAGCTCCATTAGGCAGGTTCAGGAACCATTGCTTCGCCTGACCGTCCAGAGAGAACGGAAAAGCCCGAAGCTTCACATGTTCCTCGTTGACTCCTCTTGGCTTGAGAGTTTCACACACCACATGAAATTCTTTGAGGTGCTGGTGTGGATCCTCTCCGGCCAAACCGTGGAATTTAGGGAGCAAGTGCAGAATAGCTCCCTTGAGCTCGAACTCAGTGTCCAACCTTGGGTAGGTAATTCCCAAAGGTTGTTGGTTGAGGTCTGGAGCTGCAAGTTCCTTCAGGGTGGGCTGATAGTCTGCCATAATTGAATTTGGACCTGAAACACTAACAGACAAATCAGAAAGTTCAGGACCGGTGAAAATTAAGGCTTCAAACGGTGGACCTTCCGGTTGTCTCCGAGACTCAATAAACCTTTTCCTAGCTTGCTTTATTTTTCTCAAAGTGTGTTCGGTTTCTGGATCAAAAACAGCAAGCTGGGGATTCGGTTGGGACCGAGTCATGCACAGCTGCAACTTTGCAGTCGCAGTCGCGCGCTGGAGCGCTGTACAGGCGCTGGAGCGCGAGTATCAGCAGCAGACTCAGTTGTTCGTGGAACAGCGAGTCTGGGAAGAGTAAAATAAAAAAAATAAAATAAAATGAAAATAAAATGCAAAATAAAAGAAAATATTTTTTTTGGTTGTTTTTATTTTCGAAAGAAACAAGGAAAAACAAAAGCAAACAATTATGTAAACTATTCACAAATCAAACAACTAGTGAAAACTTTCATCGCCATTCCCCGGCAACGGCGCCAAAAATTTGATGGGTGTGTCGTAACACTCATAAATTTAATTATTTTTTAAACCAAGTTCCCCTAATATAGTTTAGTGGAAACCAGGGTCATCTCTCACAAGGAATGGCTAAGAGAGTAATACACAAGACTAGTTGTATGATGGGTTTCTCACAATTTGGGGGTTTTTGTATGCAAGGGAATTAAAATTGGAATAAATTTAGAATAATAAAACAGCGGGTTATGGGGGTGGAACATTCATTAGGGTGTCAATCATTGGCTACAAAAGAATGCATGAGTTGATTAATTACGCCGGAGTTAGATCTAACTCCTTTGTTGTGATTCTAATGATTAATTGCCTAAAATGGGATTAATTAGTGAGATCTCACCTTTAGTTCCACTCTCAACAATTATTAAAGCCAATCACATTAATCTAATTAAAGAGACTAATCAGTCAATTAATTACTCATTACTAATTCGTAATATGTCATGCATCAATTAATCAACTAACACATAAACATATGCCCAAGAATTAGCCAACTCAATCGAGTAAGCCAAGACAAAGGGTTAAACACACAAATTAAGATCTCAAATTATATGTTAAGGGTTGATAATGAAAACTTATGCAAGATTAAGAACAAAGCCTCAAATTACCCCAATGATGTTCACACCCATATAAACCACCAAGAAAATTAGCTACTCATGGCAATGAATTAAAAGACAAGAAATTAAAAGAAATTAAATGCAAGTTGGCAAGATGTGAAAACGAATAACTAGATTAATAGTAGAAAGAGTAACTTACAAAACCCAAAAGGGCTGGACGAATAACGTTTGAAATGTAAAGATGGAGCTAGAGCTAAAACTAGGAAAACGAAAATCCTAATGGGAAAACAAATAACTCTAACTATGGAAAGAAAATAGGGATTGAAGAAGTGATAGTAGAGAGTGTAGAGATGATAGTAAAAGATGATGTGTTTCTGATGCATTAGCCTTCTTTAAATAGAGTGAGCAGCCTCCAAACCCTAGCTAATTGGGCCTCCAACTCGTGCAGATTAGGGTTTCTGCTGTGACAGAGTTGCGGCGCGGCGCTGGGGCGCGCTACGGGCGCTGGAGGGCCAGCGTTGTGCACGTGATTGGTTTAAATGAGCCACGCGCGCTGGGGCGCGCTACAGGCGCTGGAGCGCTCGATGTTTGCTCGAAATCCACTGCTCCGCTTCTTGCTCAGTTCCTGATGTCTACAGCTCCAATAATACCTGTGACCTGCACTAAAAATATGAAATATCCAAGATCAAGTGCAAAGGTCATCGTTGAATTGTAAAAACATCATAAAACTTGTTATTTTAGCCTTTATTTCTATTAAGCTCAGATTAATCTCAAGATGAATTAAATACAATAAAGAGGCCAAAATAGAGCTAAGAATTGCATACAATCATCCAAATTAAGGGTATAAAATATTGGTAAAAACCGTGTTATCAGTAATCGATTATTATGGGTGTGTAATCGATTACAAGCTGAGGATTTCCAATCGCGAGAAAACATGCTCTCTGTTAATCGATTATAGAGGCTTGGTAATCGATTACTGTAATCGATTACAACCTTTTCTGTAATCGATTACAACACTGCAACTTTTACAAAAATTAATTGTTTTGACCTTTTATGTACCTTAATGCGCTCTACGACTTATATGCATGTTATATATAATTTGTACATGATTTATATGTGATTATATGAGTTGTAATGCATGATTATATGTTAGTATGTGATGATGGATTATGATATTTATGTTATATGTCTATGATTATGTAATGTTAAAGTTAATGTAAAGAACCAAAACGTCGCTGGGTGATGCTATGTTAAAACACTGTAGCCTGCTACACAATGAATTTGGTAAGGGAGGGATGGTAACCTCGGCAAACAACTTCATTGTGAAGGGAAGGTGAATTACCCCCTCTCCCCGTTATGTTTAGGATGAGCTCATGCCTAGGGGCAGGTAATGTGGAGGAATTGACAAGAGGGCGGCTATGGTCATATGATTAATGGAAGATAAAGATATTTAATGTATTGTTATGTCATATTATCATGTATTTCTTGTTTATGGTTAGGGACATTAGTACGCCACATTGACACTTTTGCTTATTTATGTAATGATTACATGTATTAGTAAAATGAACAAGACGAACCTAGGTAAGACGTTCCAGGAAAATGCTATTTTCAAACTTATATTCGAAATGAGTACATTCATGCTTCACCTATTTAATAATCAAATCCGGGACGACTTCCTTTACTGAGTTACTTTCCAGTACTCACCCTATCTTTTTTAGTGTATCACGCAACCTTGGATGCGGAGACTCCCGATGGACGTGAAGATGGACGCGCTTAGAGCTTCTGCTATTTTATATGTTTTTCCCTTATTTATGTTGCTTTACCTTTAGTTAAGGTCGGACCATTGTTAGCCGACGATATTTAGATTAGTAATATATTATCTTAAATAATTGTTATGATTTATGTATTTGAGAATATTTGTGATGTATGTTTAAAGTTAGAGTCATATTGCATGTATATATTTTACAGCTATAATAAATGTGCATAATTATATCTAGCGTTTTTATATTGACTATTGCCCCTATTTTCACGATATTGTATTTTCTAAAATAAATTTCCACGTATTTTCCGTGTATTTTATTTTAAAGTAAAAGATAAATCTATGAAATAAGGACGTTACGCTTGACAATTGGCCTAAAATGGCTTAAGTATTAAGGGCAAATTACTTGGGGGTTACATTTCACCTCTTTCAAATTAAACCCGGGGCGGCTACCTCTACTGAGTTACTTTCCAGTACTTACTCTATCTTTTTTAGTGAATCACGTGATCTTGAATGCAGAGACTCCATCTAGCGAAACAGCCATGCACGTTAATACTAACTAAGACACATAAGAGGCTATACACATGACATAACTACCGTACATGCAACAAAAGCATAAAAGGTCTATTACCCCAAGCCCTGTAAGGAAGGACCTTTGTTTTGATAAACCCCAGATCCAGCCAGTACCTAGTCAAGATCTAGGGCTGTTCCCGTGCCGTGAAGCCTGGAGGTGGACGTGAAGATGGATGCACATAGAGCTTCTGTTATTTTATATGTTTTTCCTTTATTTACATGTATGTTTACCTTTAGTTAAGGTCGGACCTTTGTTAGCCGACGATATTTATATTAGTAATATATTATACTAAATAATTGTTATGGTTCATGTATTTGGGAATATTTGTAATATATGTCTAACGTTAGAGTTCTATTGCATGTATATAGTATATAGATATATTGTGTATGATTATATATAGCATTTATATATATTGATGATTGCCCCTATTTTAACGATATTGTATTTTCAAAATAAATTCCCACTATTTTCCGCGTATCATATCATATATCATATATCATATATATTATTCTAAAATCGGGTTTTGGAGAGAGAAGAATTGCTGACGTGTCATTCACACAGCCATTTGGTATCCTGTCTATTAAATGTCAATTAATACATCAATATAATGAAATCAAAATATAATCTCACATACATATTCTCATCATATATATTTGAATCAAATCAATTTAAATAAAATATATATCACATATATGATATGATATATATGATAGGATTTCAATTCTAATTCTAATTATAATCATATATATATATAATACTAAAGTTGGGTTATGCACCTATGAGGTGGCACACCCAAAATGCTTCTAAAGTTAACTTTGATGATGTGGCATGCTTAGGTTTTTTCTTATAAAATTCATTTTATATATAATTTTTTATTTTTTATTCTAATTACTTTAATATTGTAATGACTATTATTTATTGACCTTAATATTTATTGAAGCATTCAAACTCTTGACCTTTCATATGCATGGAGTTATATGCACATATGAGATAACACACTCATTTATTCTCATTTTATACTTGATAATGTGATGCACTTAGATTTTTTCATATTATTTCTTATAAATTAAAATTGTTCCATTTCTCAATATTTTTTTAATTTGATTAGGGTTTATATATTACAATTCAATTTATAAATAAATTAGTTATATATTATATCAAGTATTTAGTATGAGAGTTCTAATTATTCATTTCCGTTATACTTTGGAAACCTTTGCTATAACTTTGGATAACTTCTCTACATAACTCTATATTACACATCAATTCAATTTCATTAAGTGTGCATCATTTTATTTCAATGGAATATGTTTTATATTTGTAATTATTTAAAACATTTGCTACAACTTTTTATATTAGTTACACTTTGGAAACCTTTGCTATAACTTTGGATAACCTCTCTACATAACTCTATATTACACATCAATTCAATTTTATTAAGTGAGTATCAATTTATTTCAATAAAATATGTTTTATATTTCTAATCATTTAAAACAATGTGTATGTTTTATTTTCATTCTTTTGTAGGTTGGTGACAAAAGTGGTGTTGATGATGACGAACGAAAGAGATTGAAGGTGATGGTGATACTCTTACTTCTCTGCTATGTCTTTTTTTCTTTTGTCCTGTTAATGGTGATGATGAGTCATCTTTATTCGTTTTTTTTTCTGATTATGGTTTTTTCATAGGTTGATGGTGATGAAAGTGGTGTTGATAATGATGAATCAAGAAGGTTGAAGATAAAAGTAATATTTTAGATTCTCTGTTTTTTTTTTTTTTTGTTTAATGGTGATGGTGATGAGTCCTTTCTTTATTCTTCTCTATTCTTATTTTATTTATTTATTTGTTCCTATTTAATTTTAATTCTATTTTAGGTTGATGGTGAAAGTGATGTTGATGATGTTGAATGAATGAGGTTGAAGATAGATAATATTTTTTCTTCTCTACTCTTTTTTTTCTGTTTAATGGTGATGAGTGAGTTAAGGTAATATTTTAGATTCTCAGCTCTTTTTTTTAATGGTCGTGAGCCCTCTCTTTGTTCTTCTCTATTTTTAATTTATTTATTTATTTGCTTTTATTCTAATTATTTTATAGGTTGGTGGTGGAAATGATGTTGAATGAAAGAGGTTGAAGATAAAGATAATATTTTTTCTCCACTTCTCTATTTTTTTTCTGTTTAATGATGACAGCGAGTTATCTCTATGCTTTGTCTTTTTTTTCTTTTTTCTTTTTAGTGATGATGATGGGTTCTCTTTTTGTTCTTCTTTGTTTTTATCTTTGTTCATTTTTTTATTTTGTTCCAATTTTAATTTTTTTGTAGATTAATGATGAAAATACTGTTATGGTGATGAATGAATGGAGGAGATTTTGATGAGGGTGATACTCTTGCTTGACTCTTTTATTTTATTTGTTATGTTCAATGGTGATGATGAATCCTCTCTATGTTTATATTTATAAGTTAAACCTTTCATATTTTATAATCATTCATATTATTTTTAAGAGTAAACCCCCAAGTTGGTCCCTGACAATTTTCGCGGTGGACAAGGTAGTCCCTGACATTGAGAAATTGACAAGTTAGTCCCTGACAATTTCAATTTTCGGACAACCGTTAGTCCCTGAACGACTTCCGTTATTTTGAGGGACCAAAATGACTTATTTATTAATTGTTAGAGACTAATAAAAGAAATTTAATAAGAATGAATCCTATAAATTATGATATGAACATTGACTCATATTCATTCTAATTATGTATTAATTCCAAGCTACATATAACTACTCCGGTAAATATTAAGTCTCTATTTGGATGTATTATTATCAAAAGACAAATATGTTGGGTAATTTTTCAATTGAAGAAGTAACAACATTTTATTACTTTGCTGTAGAAAATAATTAGATGCATACAATTATTTGTCGGTAACTATCACAGTTGATTACTTGATTCTAGCAATATATATATATATATAGTCGAAGAGGGGTATTATTGATATATATATAAAATAATATTTTGAGTAGTAATGTTATATGTATATCATAAAATTAGTTATCATGTGTGTAATAATTTAATATTTTGAAACTAATAATCTAACTTTTATTATTAGACATTAATCCAATATTTTAAAAATTGAATTACTAATTTTAAAATGTTGAATTATTATATATGATGACTAATGATGACTGATTTTATGGTGTACATAAAAGCATTTATCTAATATTTTTTATAGTTGAATTTGTACATCACTGACATGCAATCGTAATTATAGTTGATTTTATAGTGCATGTAATTATTTTCTACAGAAAAGTAATAGAATGTTGTTACTTCTTCAATTAAAAAATTACCCAACATATTTGTCTTTTGATAATAATACATCCAAATAGAGACTTAATATTTACCGGAGTAGTTATATGTAGCTTGGAATTAATACATAATTAGAATGAATATGAGTCAATGTTCATATCATAATTTAAAGGATTCATTTTTATTAAATTTATTTTGTTAGTCCCTGACAATTAATAAATAAGCCATATTGGTCTCTCGAACTAACGGAAGCCGTTTAGGGACTACGGTTGTCCGAAAATTGAAATTGTCAGGGACTAACTTGTCAATTTCTCAATGTCAGGGACTACCTTGTCCACCGCGAAAATTGTCAGGGACCAACTTGAGGGTTTACTCTATTTTGGTAAAATATCTTAATTTCCTAATGCTTCACTATATCCCATATTTATTAATATTTAAATTTCTTAGTATTTTGATTTTTCCAAAAAAAATAAAAATTTGTTGATTTATATAAAATGATCAATGTTATAATATAATCTTTTAAATAAATTGTACGAAGTAATATAATAATATTATTATATTTAAAAAGTTCTAAAAATATGTAGTTGCACTACAACATTTTAGCCCTACGGGAACAGGTGAAAACCGTTGCCATATAGTACTTAAGGCAACGGTTTCAATGAAAGACAACGGTTTTTTAGCAAAGACAACGGTTTTCGGGGGGGTGGGCTATAAAGGCGTTACCTTTGATCAAAGGCAACGGTTTATTGGCAATTGACAATGACACCTAATAAACCGTTGCCTATAGTGTACTATATGGCAACACTTTTTTGATAATTAATAGCAACGCTTTACTTTTGTTGTCTTTTCTCTAATAAAAAACCGTTGCCTTTTCTTAACTGTAAAACCGTGACCTTTGTTTAAATAAATAGTCGTTGCCTATTCTCGAGTAAAAAACCGTTGCCTTTTCTTGAATCCCAAAATCGTTGCCTTTTCTTGAATCCCAAAACCGTTGCCTTTTGTTGAATCCCAAAACCGTTTCCTTTTTAATTATTTGTGAAATTTTCACTTTTTTATTGAAAGTAAATAAATCTGAAATACATAATACAAGCATCATCTGTATTAAATTAAAGGAAGTCATTCTGATTGATAAACATCATGGTTCCAAATAACATTAAGTGATAAGTTCAAAATAAAATATACACCTTAGTCATAATCACTAAATAAACATTGGAATATACACCAAAAGTCTTTGTCCTTCTCATTGATTGTTAGCTAGTCACATAGACAAAAAGTAGTACATATACAAAAAAAAAAAAAATCCAAGTTCTTCATTGCTCAATCTGCATCATAAACAAAACAACATCAATATTTAGTAGCAATAATGATTGAAATAAGATTAACATCAACTTAGTGCTAATCATTGACCTATATGTCATTTGAAAATCTATATCTCTATACAATTCAGTCTCATAGTTCCTAGAACTATCTAATTTGAATACATATATCACTACAACAAATTACAAGAAAGCAAAAATCATGAACTGATATATTTTTTCGGACCTTAACAAATCAATTATACTTCTTCAATCAATACATAAATGATCTAATTTAAGCATTTCTAACTGAGATAAAAATCAAAGACATGATATTGTTGTCACTTATAAAAATAAATCATAGAAATTATGAAGAAGGATGAGATAGCTTACCTATGACCATAAGGTACCTCCTCTTACCAGTTGATTCATTTCTCATCTTTATATCTTCTAGTATAGGAGCACCACTCCTTATAGACTCCTGAACTGCTTTTGCAGTAGCTAATTCTATCTCCAATTTTGAAATAGTCTTGTCAAGAGTTCTACATTCATTACAACAGTTCACATAATTTTAGCATGAATAATTACCACAAAATGAAAACACAAACATTTATAATAGCATCACCATGGTATGTAATTTACTGTATGACATTCTGTGTCTTGAAAAGTTCCTTATAGATGTTTTTCATTTTGCACTTTACTTCATTCTCTTGTAACTAAATGAAGCCAACACCAACATATAAAATATGGAAAATTCAGATTCAGATAATATATACACATGATGAGACATTTAATTCAAAACATATAATTTTCTTCAAATAAGTGATAACTACCATGCATGTGTTAATTATTTTATTATAGTTGACTAATCTAATGAAGCTGTTGCACACAAGCATGCTAAGCCATGTTATACTACTATCAAAAACACTTGAAGAATATTGATAATATCATCAATGCTAGCTTGAAAGCAGAAATAGCAGGGCTGGGATATATGTATACACACTTACTAATGAATCCATTGTAGTGGTAGATTATCATGGAAAAAAGATCTGTTGAGCTCACTTGAAGGTTCTATGTCTCTTGATCTCTTATAATAAGAGATAGATAAATATTCATCATGATATGCATAAAACTAATCTGTTTCAAATTTGGTAAATACATTAAAAGAGAAGCAAGAGAACATTTTGAAGCTTAATGCATCTTCTCCTCATCTCACTAGGGTTATCCCATTCACCTAAGAATTATAGTGTACACTATCTAATAACAATGAATAAATAGGAAAGTTACAAGAGAAATAGGGAAACCAACCAAGAGATAAAGAAAGATTCATCATGAAAACAAGGAAAGATGATGGTGGTGTATGAGACTGGTGAAGAAATTAAATATATTTACCTCAACTCTATCAAACGTGTCATCAACTATGAAAAGCTCACCACTAAAATATGCATCTTGTGCCTATAACCACGAAAAAAGGCAAATAAATTACATAATTACAAAAATAATTCTACAAAAAATAAATCATCAAGTTAAACAGTATTAATAATGATAATACTTGGGAGTAGAGAGCTTCAAGAGTATATCCATTAGAGATATATACATTTTGAAGAGTAGATACAAATTGACAAGCAAAATGTCATATTGGCACACAATAACATAAGTTCTCTTTTTTTTCTTGTTAATTTTAGAAAACAACTTCAGAACAACAAGAACACAATGACAATAAAAAATGGACAAGAGGGAGATAAAGAGATTAGTTGTGGTTGTGAAATACCATGGATCAATAGCAAGTAAGATTTAAGAACATAGTTTACAAGTAAAAACAAAATTCAATTGTATGTCTTTCTAGAAATGACAAGATTAGCTTATTACATATTACATATAGGTAAAAATGACAACCATCCAGCTATTGAGCGGATACTTAACACGACCATGCTCGTGCAAGTATTGTAAAAAAAACTATGATGAGAGAAAGAGAGCATTGCTTTCAAGGCCCAAAAGTGGATAAGTTTGTCTCAAAACCTGAAGTTCATGCTCATTAAACAAATCAATCCAATCCTTCTGAATAAGTTGCTGAAATCCCCTCAAGAAATGAGAGCTTTGTTGACGCATCTAAAAGCATAATTGTTTTTATTATGCATGGGAATATGAATTTATTTGGTAGTACAAGATGCAATCCAAATTGAATAAAACTACTTTACCTGAAAATTCAAGTGAAGATTAGCTACAAGATGAATAAAAGCAATGGCATTATCATTAGTGACGCGTAGGCTCCTGCACCCTGGGAGCAATTCCTCCTCTGTTTGCTCTCCATATTCATCTCTGATTGATATTCAAGATGAATAAAATGAACATGGTTAGTTGATTTCTACATATAGTAATTAACCAGCTCCAACTACACATTTACATAAATGCCAACATGGTAACAGTCCCAAATCTCACTATAGTGTTGTAAGGAAGTATGCTAATGTAAGGAAATCAAGGATTCCAACAACTTCTAATTGAATGAACAAACTACCTAAATCAGAGCAAAATACTCCTTGAGTCTTACTTTTGTGTCAGTCTTACCTGAATTGAATGAACATTCCTGGCAGCGTCTTCTTTGAGAACCTTGGTTTCCTGTCGGCCAAGAAGCAAGAACATTACTCCACCAAGACAGTAATCATATCAAGAAAAAGAGAGAAAGACAAGTTTAATAATCATATCAAGAAGCAAGAACCTTGTTACAGTTGAGCACAACAACCTTATCCATAGTCTTCATGGCAAAATAGTGACCAGATCCACTTAAATTAGCACCACAAGATGCACACTACAAGCCAGCATAATATGAAGTAACATCACTAGTGAACAATAGCTCCTCTCCATGTTGAAGATTAATTAATTAATTAATAATAGACTGACACGAAAAGCTGATTTACCTTACCTTATTACTAGTGATCAATAGCTCCTCTCCATGTTTTGTTTTCTATTGTAAAACATGCAATTCATATTCCATCTTCAATGAACACTTTAGAGAGCTTCCAGGGACACTTAATGCAGATTGATTAGATAGAGATATAAGAGCTGGACAACCAGGGAACCACATCATCACAAATAATTTTTAGTGATTATAATAAAGAGCATTACTCCGCATATTGAGTTAACTAATAATATGCATCTACATGAAATTCAAAGTACAAAAACTAATTTTAGCTATTCTCATGCAGCCAAAATACGTATAAGCCAATTCCAAAGCTACAACATAAAACCAATTCCAAAGCAAAAAAACAAGAGTTAATTATTAATTACACTATGAAGTAACAACATAATAGCAATTCCAAAGCAAAAAAAACAAAAACAAAGTATTAGAACCAATTCCAAATTAATTCCACTGTAGTACCAATTCAATCAAGCAGAACCAATTCCACAGCAGTACCAATTCAATCAAGCATAACCAATTATCATCTTGCATATTCATTGTAATCTATATGAAAATATTCTTCCTACACTATATAGTTTGTGTATATAATCTTCGACTTATAATTTATAATCAAATCCACCAAATGGATTAATTATGCTTTCCATATTCCGACTCTAGATCATGCAAAAAAACTTACCTAAGGTGTAAGTAAATAATGAGTAAAACTAGATTATAAACATGTATGTTGGAATGGAACAGGAACCATACTCCACTCATATTACCACAGTTTTTCCATGAATACCATCAATTCAAAATTGCTTTTATGAGCATGGACGAATCTATTATAAAGTAGAAAGAAACTAAAGTTGAAAGAATCATGATGATTTGGTACATGACATATGCAAAAGATGAAAGCAAGCCTAGGGTATGCTGTTTTTCTGTCCATCTTTGTAGGATGCTGAGACGAATTCTAATCTAACTAAGAATTCAAAGTAGTGGAACCAAAGTACCTTCAGAACCCAGTGGAGCACACAATCGCGAGGTGAGAAGACAGTGGCGAGGTGTGGAGGCTGCAGTCGCGGTGGGTGGAGGCCGCAGCGGTGAAGGAAGGAACCGTCGCGGTGGAGGTCGCAGTCGCGGTGGGTGGAGGCTGCGCAGTGGAGGTCGCGGTCGGGAGTTCGCAGTGGCGAAGACGGCTCGTCGTGCAGATGGGGAGGTGGCCGGTCGTGTAGTAGCGGTGGGTTGAGGTCGCAGTGGGAAAGTGGGTGGAGGCTGCAGTCAGCGGTCCGTTGGGTTGCTGTTCGGGAGACTGCAGTCGCGGTAGGGTGGAGGCCGCAGCGGTCGGTTGGGTTGCCGTTCGGGAGACTGCAGTCACGGTTGGGTGGAGGCTGCAGCGGTAGGGAGGCTGCTCGCAGTTGGGTTTGGGTGTGGGTAAAAATTAGGGTAATTAATGTGAATGTTGATATTAGGGATTTTAGATGATGAGAGTAATGTGTTGTAAATTTGGGTGAATTTGGGTGGGAATTTATTAAGGTTCCTCCGGTTATTATTATTATTATTTTTTGTATAAATTATTTATGGCAACGGTTTTGATTGATTGTTTATTCATTCTTAAAAAGACTTCACTTAAACATGTTATAATTGATGAAAAAAGTGTTGCCATATTACAAATGATATAGCAACTTGTATAAACCGTTACCTTTTTCAATATAAAAGAACGGTTTTAACCCGTCACTTTAGAGACGGTTGCCTATAGTCTAAATTTACAAAACCGTTGCCTAAAGTGATAATAGGCAACACTTTTAAGCCGTTGTTTTTAATAACTGTTTCCTTAGGCCAAAAATGTTGTAGTGTTGTTTTAGTTCTCCATCATAAATGAAACTAATGATTATCCACTAGCACAATTGTCAAGAGCATTATTAGATTGTCACATCTTATCAATTGTATTTATAAATTATGAGTTTTAATATTCATATTAATTGTATTTATAATTTAAATAAAAATTAATCATTTTTTCAATCTTTATTTTAAACCTTTCATATTTTATAACTTTTCATATTATCTTTATCTTTATAACTTCACTACACCTAATGATTATTAGGATTTTTTCCTTTAGTATTATAATTTTTCCAAAAAACAATTATTTATTTCAAATTATCAATGTTATAATATAATATTTTAAATAAATTGTACAAAATAATATACTAATATTAGTATATTTAAAAATAAGTCTAGGAATATGTAGTTGTTTTAGTTTTCCACCATAAATAAATGTAGTGATTACTCATTAGCATAAATATTTAGAGCATTATTAGATTGTTACATATTAATTATATGTAACTTATGATTTTTAATGTTCATATTAATTGTATTTATAATTGAAAAGAAAATCAATCATTTGTCAATCTTTATTTTAAACCTTTCATATTTTGTGTCACGACCCAATTCGGATACGTGACCGGCACATGGGACACCGAGTCCCATGTCAGCCTTAACCTGCTATTATATCGACATATTCGAAATACTCAATATCAACAACACTCGTTTCATGCATATACATACATATATATATAAACACCATGGGGATTATACCATTCAACCCTTGGTTTCACCATACACAGATTTCATCTCATAACAATACATCACAAATATAAATAGTCTTACATAGACCACAACACATACACTAACTATAATAATACTTAGGAACCCTGTCTGTAACATTATGGAGCACAAGACCTACTCTCTCTACTACTACTATTGCCTCTAAACCAGGAGGCTCACCATAACTAACACTACTAGAAACACGGAAAATTCCGAGGGGATTTCCGATGGGCTTCCGACGGAAAAAATAAATTCTGATGGGTTCCCGACGGTTTTTTTCAAAAAATGACCCCTCGGAATCCGGCTCGTCGGAAGAAACCTTCGACGGCAAAATGAAGAAAAACCGTCAGAATATCTTCGAGGAACTTCCGACGGTTTATTTCGAAAAAACCGTTGGAGGCTTCCGATAGAGTTCCGACGGTTAGGGTTAGAAAGCTCGTCGGAAGTTTCAGATGGACTTCCGACGGTTAGGGTTATGGAAGTCGTCGAAAGTTTCCGATTGGTTTGCGACGGGTAGGGTTAGAAATTGTCGTCGGATATTTCCGGTCGTTTTCCGGCGGTTTGGGTTAGAAGTTATCGAGGGATTTCCGATGGTTTTTGGTTAAGAAACAACACGGTAATTTCATTAATTTCCGACGGAAATTACTTAAAATTTTTTTTTTTATTCTTATTGTGAAATTTGTTCTGTATGTGATTAACATATAAAATTGAATAATAATATCTGCTATCATTAGTACGAAATAATCGAATTGTTTTATCGATATATTTATATATATTATTTAAACAAATATTATGAAAAATTAAATTATAAAATAGTATAACAATAACAAAGAAATTAAATGTATGAGAATGTAGCAGAGAAACATAAGAATAAAATAGTATAAAGAAACGGACTACTCATAGTCCGGGTGGCCTTCATCACCATTGGTATCATCATCATCATCATCGATCAGACCCGATGGCAGGTTGGCTTCGGATGAGCTAGAAGACGCAAACATCTTGAATAACATCTTCATATTCTTCTTCATCTTCTTCTTGTCCGACTCCTGGCTCTGCAGCTTCTGCTGTAGCTCCTGGATGGTCTGCACTTGCTGCTGGAGCTCTGCATTCATGGCATGCACACGGTCCCTAAGAGCGTCATCTCCAACAGCAGAACCACATGTAGAGGCCGATGCAGGAGATGGAGTGTCGGTGAACCCAGCAATGTCGGTACCATAAACACGGCCCTTATATGGCCCACCAACAGTCTCCAGCCAAATATTATCCTCACTAGGAGGTTCGGCTGTCTCTCCTCCATCAAGCTGAGTCTGATAGGCCTGTGTTGCCTCATCAAACTTCTGCTTGAACTCTGCCTGCAACGTATCAAAACAATTTTAAAAAATGTAATTATAAGTGCTATTGTAAATAAAGATTAACTGTTTACTCACAAAATTATACAGAGAAAAATTTTATATGTATACTCACATAGGTGTTCCTGGAGCGCTCATCCACCCATTCCTTCCCCCTCTCAGTCTTCTTCATGTGGGTCTGCTCGAAGACCTCACTGTGAGTGGGGGTGCGCCTCAACTCTCGGGCATGTGTTGAAGTGAGTTTATGTTAGTATTTTGTGCTAAAACAATAGGTTTAATAACATAGTTAATTGATATTAAACATTATGTACATACCAATCGTGCTCATGTGCCCTCAATAGTGGTAGAGCCGCCGGTGTGGAGGGAACCACCCTTAAGTGAGGCCCGATTCAGCTTGTTGCGAGCCTGCTCAGCCTTGAAGGCATCGGTGGCCCAGTGCTCCCGTAACACCTGGAGGTGACGCTTAGGGATCCACTGAAAGCGTGAAGTCCCGTCCCGAATATCCCTGAGCATCTCTCAGAACCTCTTCCCGGCCCTGAAGTTCCAAGCCCGTCTGATGGCTGGCTCCTCCTCAGGGAATATCAGAAAATCTTTCTGCAACGTTTACAGGAAAAAAAGTTAGTGTCCAATAGAATGTACAGAAAAGATCATAATAAGCTAAGTTGGGTTATTAAAAAGTTAATAAATTAAAGTTTACCTTCCACTCCCTATACCACATGTCTCTCGTGGGCACAGGGATCTTGGAGAACTTGAGATACGGAGCATCAAAATGGCTCTGTATGATCTCCGTAATCTTGTGAGCTTCATCCTCAAACGGGATCCAACTACAAAATATAAACCATTATTTTTTAAATTACAAATTAGTAAAAATATTGTTTATCCATGATAGTGAAATTAATTTTTAAAACTTACCCATTCTTGCCATCCCATTTGATCCGAGTGGGCTCATGTCCCACGGGGTAACGATCAGATGTATCCGTGGGCTGACTCTCATCCCTAGTAACGGGGTGGCTCCTATCAGTAGTGACTACATGGGGTTCTGGAGCACCTCCAATAGCCCCAGAATGTGGGCCAGGTACTGACGCGGGTGGGGTGACGACAGTCTCTGGAGGATCGGTGGGAGTAGTCTGTGTTGCGTCTGAGGACGTGGAACCTCGAATCCTCAGCGGGTCGTCCTTCTTGGAACGACCTCGTCCACGTGGTGCCATATGTATCTGTAAAATAATATTTTGTAAACTTGTTAATTGTAAACATTTCTTGTTTTCTCCTAAACAATTAGTATATGATTACATATATATATATATATACTTGAAGACTTCATCGGTCGTTATCTTCTTCACTTTCATCTTCATCCTCGGATCCTTCCGTTTCTTCACTTTCATCCTCACTCTCACTATTATGGGGTTCGCTTCGTACTGTATGTGATGGACTCTCAACAATATCAACTTCACCTGTATCGGATAAAAGGTTGGGAGGCATGGTAGTGTCAGTAATCAACCTTTGTGGGAACTGGTCATCCACTTGATAAGCTTGGTCGTCGAGAACGGATTCGTTATCATATTCAACTCGCCCTCTTGGTTTTGTCCTTCTTACGACCCTCCATTTCGACTTACACTTTCCAGGGTAAGATAAGTAATACACTTGACGAGCATTTTGAGCAATGATAAATGGATCAAATCGCTGCTCTCGTCGTGTACTATTAATCTCAGTTATTTTTTACTGAGTGTGAGATCGAGTTCCAGTTGGGCGTTGTGGGTCATACCAATCATAATAGAATAACATAATTCTTTTAATTGGTAACCCAACATATTCAAACTCTAAGATCTCTTTAATTGTACCATACCAATCTCGTTCCCCTTCTCCAGCATCTCCTTTGACACAAACTCCACAATTATATGAGTTCCTCTCCCTTCCCCAATCTACAGTGTGGAATTTGAATCCATTCACATAGTATATTGACCAACTGTGCACTTTATTTTTTGGTCCCCAAGCTATATCTTGCAAAAATTGGTCAGTTACCCTATGTGAGGGATCTTGTACCTACGTGTATTGTTCACAAAAACAAATGATTTGTTACACAAGGTGATGAAAAAAATTTCAATACCAATTAAATGTTTTATTACGGTAACCTACATAGCCCTTGAACCATGCCGGAAATTGTTGAAGAGAATCCTCCCCATGAATTTGTTCATAGTACCTGTCATTTATTAATAACACTAGATTAGATGAACTTTTATTTACATTGTTTTAGAATTAGGTTGTAAACATTGATATTTTACCTTCGATACGGTGTGACCGCGTCACAATTTAGCAACACGTGGAGGTGTGCAGAAGTCCACTCCTCAACCGTAAACCATCGATCCACAGATTGACCAGTTGCTCGGCCTGGTTGATTGAATACTGACAGAGGTGGGTACATTTCACTCTCTCCTCCGTCATCGTTGCGGGGAACCCTTGTTCTGCGAGACTGGACATTATCCTAGAAGTAATATGAGCAGAAATTTGATGTCTCTTTTTCCAAGTATGCCTGACAAATTGAACCCTCCACCTGTGCTCTGTTCTTGACAGTCCGCTTATAGACTCCCATTTCTCTTTCAAATGGGTACATCCACCTATATTGCACCGGCCCACAAACTCTCGCTTCATATGCCAAGTGAATTGCAAGATGTTCCATCGAGTTAAAGAACCCAGGCGGAAAAATCCTCTCTAATTTGCACAGGATCATGGGGATATTCGCCTCCATGGTGATAAGATCATCTACCTTGAGTGTTGTCGCACATAAGTCTCTGAAATATTCACTCAACTCCGTCAATGGCTTCCAAACATGGTCGGGCAGCTCCCTAAACATTATAGGAAGCAAACTCTCCAGGAGGACATGACAATCGTGACTCTTAAGGCCGACAAACTTACTTTGATCAAGGTTGACACATCTCCCCAAGTTAGTGGCATAACTCTCAGGCATTTTGAGCTCCGTCACCAATTTACAAACTGATTCTCTCTGAGTCTTGGTTAATGAATACGACGCCTTCGGCTTACAAACACGTCCATCCCTTAGAGGGCGTTTGGTACGAGGTAATCTGCATAGATTACCAGTAATCTTGCAATTAAATTAGCTGGTAATCCAGATTGATTCGTTTGTTTTGACAAAGATATTGGTAATGTGGATTACCCAGTAATCCACATTACCTCCAAAGTGGTAATGTGGATTACCTCCGTATCAGGTGGCAATCTGGATTACCACCCCTAGGTAATCTTCTAATTTATTTTATTACATCATTACCCCTCTAACAAAATACATATTATTAATAATTTTATAATTTTTTAACACAAATCCTAATTTATCTCAAAAATCCGCATAGCCTTTCTTGTTGGTTTTTTTTTTTAAACTTTATTGCGTTATATTTGTTTTTTCTATGTTGCACTTTTTGCAAGAATATTATAATTATTTTAATGGATTTTTATTTTTAGTAAATAATTATATTAATGTCAAAACTGAAAAATATTGATATTAAATTTAAAATATAATTATATTTGATTAATTCATTTTATATGTATTTTACGTATTTTAATAATATATATAATATAATTATATTTGATTAATTCATTTTATAATTATTTAGAGGGTATTATAGTAATATATATAGATTACCTTGTAATGTGGATAATATACCAAACAAGGTAATGCGGATTACCGGTAATCTTATTTGTATATACCAAACAAGGTAATGTGGATTACAGGTAATTTAATTGGAGGTAATCTATCTGTAAGGTAATCTAGATTACCGGTAATCTTCCTCGGTAATGCACCAAACGCCCCCTTAGATCCTGCAAATTTAACTCAGGTCGTCTGCAGTACTCAGTCACATCTAATCTTGCCTTTATATTGTCTTTGGTCCGATCAGTATCCATTACTGTGTGCCTTATGTTGTCCCATACATTCTTTTCTATGTGCATCACATCTAGACAATGACGGACCAATAGATTCTTCCAATATGGAAGCTCCCAAAATATGCTTTGTTTAGTCCAATTATGATCTCTCCCATACCCTTGTGGTTTCACTTGCTGCCCAACTTCTATGATCTTGGGTATATATTTTACCTCCTCCCATAAATCTTCACCAGTAATTCTTACCGGTGGTGGATCTCTTTCGATTGTGTTCTTTTTAAAACCGTACCTGTTACGCCGATATGGATGATCATCTGGTAAAAATCTCCGGTGACAATCAAACCACGAGTTCATTCCGCCATACTTCAAGGTAAATGCCTTGGTGTCAGCCATGCAAACCAAGCATGCTAATTTTCCTTGTGTCATCCACCCAGACAACATTCCATATGCGGGGAAGTCGTTGATAGTCCATATTAATGCTGCTCTCATCTGAAAGTTTTGCTTGGAGGAAATATCGTACACCATAACACCCTCATTCCATAACTCAATCAACTCATCAATCAACGGTTGAAGGTACACATCAATTTTTGCTTTTGGGTTATTTGGACCGGGGATTATACATGTTAAGAACAAGTATGGGTCTTTCATACACATTTCAAGAGGTAGGTTATACGGTGTTATCATGGAGGCTCAATCGCTTAGAGCCTAGGTATAAGAGGCAAATAATGCATTCTTTTTTGAGGAACCTCCTTAGACCTATGACTGCCACGACGTTTGGGTTTATACCTAGGTTCTTCACAAAACTTGCATTGTGTAAGCTCTGAATCATCTTTGTAGTACAACATACACCCATTGACGCAACAATCAATCTTCACCTCGCACAATCCTAATTTACTAACCAACTTCTTAGCTTGATAAAAGTCTTTTGGGATACAATCTGGTTGAACACTAAGCTCACGTATCAAATCTGCTCACTGGTCAAATGAACTCTGACTATGGTTACCCTCAGACTTAATACTAAGCATTCGAACCGCTAAGGATAGTTCTGAATGAACACAACCTTCCCATAAAGGTTGATGTGCAGCATCCAGTAGTCTAAAAAAGTTTTGTGCATCTTCATTAGGGACTTCCTCAACCGGTTCGGGAATTCCTCTTGTCTCCGGGAAGTATCCGTCAAAAATCATCTGCTCGTAACAATTCAAATTTTCTTGCCATGCAACAGGATTACTACTTTCACCCACTCCCGATCCACCATGTTCCTCTACCGTAATTTCCTCCCCATGTTGGGTCCACACATAATAGTCTGCTTTAAAACCATGCTGCATAAGGTGAACCTTTACATTATCAACCTCTGAAAGTTTCTGACACCTACACTTGGCACACGGACACCTTATCTTACCCTCTGCAATGTACTCTTCAGTTCTACATGCAACATCCATAAACACATCGAGACCTCTAATGAACGATGGTTTAATTCCGCCTCTATTATGATGAAGCCTATCGTACATCCACGATCGATCCGCACGAGACATTATAGTGTGTTTTACAATCTAGCAACCTAATGCATTGTTGGAAATTTCATTAAACATATTTTACATTAATATCTCTTTATTATATAAGTTTTTATTAAACACATTTTTCAGTTAACCTAATTTCGACAGAGTGCACCTATATATAACCAATAACTCATCAATTGCCGGAGATAAGGAACGATCTTAGACAAAGTCAACCAATAAATATCAATTGCCGGAGAAAAGAACCGGTCCCAGTCAAAGTCATCTAACCTAAGGTTCTTAGCAACATTTGTAATTTGAACATCAATATCATAACATATACAAATCATATTATACAACAATCATATATCATCGTGAGATTGATTTAATATATGAACATACTATCATCAAACATAACAATCAACAAATATCAAAATTTTGGTCAAATTTTCCACCAAATAACAATTCTTATTATACAACTATATATGTTGATTGATGAGGACCTAACACTTTTCCCGTCTCTTCGCGATTGGAACAAGTCTGATCACTGGCTCAAACCAGGGACGCGACATGTTCCAGTCGCACAAGAGACGGGAAATTGTGTATGCCCCTCTTCAGGTATACATACAAATTTTAATTAATTGATCTTTGCTTAATTAATTGATCTAACTTTCTTAATTTTTATCTTTGTTATTTGATGAGGACATAACACTTTTCCCGTCTCTTCGCGATTGGAACAAGTCTGATCACTAGCTCAAACTAGGGACGCGACATGTTCCAGTCGCACAAGAGACGGGAAATTGTGTACGCCCCCCTCTTCAAGTATACGTACAAATTTTAATTGATCTAACTTTCTTATTAATCATGTATTGTACTTTATGAAATATATTTATGAAATTAGTTTACCAAAACTCACTCAATTATATTTATCACATAAATATTTTCAATTTTAAGTTAATTATCAATTTTAATTTAACAATTATAACTTAAATAATTTATATCTCAATTATAACTCAATTATATCTCTTTTATCAATTATAACAATTATAACTCAATTATATCTCTTTTTTCAATTTTAATTTATCAATTATAACTTAATAAAATTTAACAAATTGAAAATTAACAACACTTACCTTGACAGAGTAGTAAAGGCAGCGACAGTGGTGGTGACAGCGGCGGCGGTGGGCAGCGGCGGATGTCGTGGTGGCACAGCGAACCGCGACTGGGCAGCGCAGCGGCGGCGGTCGGGCAGAGGACGCAGCAGTGGGCCGGAGTCAGCGCCGGTAGTGCAGACGAGGCGGCGGCGGGGTGGTTCGCGGCGGCTCTGTTCGGACAAAAAAAAATTCAAAATAAAAACCAAATAAAAAAACCAATCGGTTAGAAAGGTAGCTCTACTCACCGTGAGCAAGATGGTGGTCTCCTTTTTTGGAAACCACCGTCGACGGCGGCGCAACGGCGGCGTGAATGGTGGCAGACGAGAGAGAGAGAGAGAGAGAGAGAGGGGGGAGTTACAGCGCAGAGTGAGGAAGGAGACGCGGTCTCATGTTTAAGTTCACCATTACCGGGGGGCTTCCGATGGGCTTCCGACGGCTACATGATACGTACCGTTTCATTAAACGGTCTAATGGCGCCCAAACCCTAATGGGCCAACTTCTGTCGGAAAACCCTCGGTCATTCAAAATTTAAATTTCCGAGGGTTTTCCGAGGGTTTTCCAATGGGAAACCATGAAACGCAGCGTTTCAGTCAAGCTTGGAGGGAATCTCAATCCAAACGGTGTCTGAAAGCCCTCGGAAACCCACCGGAACAATTAGATTAATTTTTAATCTGATCAGTACAACTGTTAATATATAACAAATGATCCCTCATATATTGTTGTTGTCATAAGGTGTATTGTCCTGATGAACTCAATTGATGAGTTATCTTAGTGTTCTCTTATATATAAGTACTTAGGAGTCTTCCTGGCTCTCAAGTCAATCGTCAATGTTGTTGGCTACTTCGAACACTTCGAACACACCGTTCAACTAATTAAAGATTTTATTTGACGAAATATCATTTATTACTATTTTTTTACTAATAGAAACAATCCGGACATTTAAATCCGTTTAATATCACCTTAAATCCAATAATTAAAGTTAAGTATGATATGCATCCAGACCCCTCGAAAACCCGCCGGAAATCACTATCACGTCTGAGGGTCTTCCGACGGGATGCCGTGAAACGCAGCGTTTCAGCCACGCGCGAGGGGAATCTCAATCGAAACGGTCCCTAATGCCCTCGGAAAACCGCCGGAACTCGTCCTATTCAGACGGTTTTCCGACGGATGTCCATGCAAAACATATTAGATTAATTTATACTAACAAGTTAATTTAATCAGTTCAATTCTTAATATATAACAAACGATCCATCATATATTATTGTTGTCATGAGCTGTATTGTCCTGATGAACTCAATTGATGAGTTATCTTGGTGTTCTCTTATATATAAGTACTTGAGAGTCTCCCTAACTCTCAAGTCAGTCGTCAATGTTGTTGGCTACTTCGAACACACCGTTCAACTAATTAAAGATTTTATTGGACGAAATATCATTTATTAATATTATTTTACTAATAGAAACACTCCAGACATTTAAATCCGTTTAATATCACCTTAAATCCAATAATTAAAGTTAGTTTATTAAGTATCCAGTACCGGCGGCCTTCCGACGGTTTCCAGAAAACCCATAACCTAACCCTAACCCTGTCGAGAACCCTCGGAAGTCCGTCGAAACATATTATTACTTCCGAGGGTCTTCCGACGGTCCCCAGAAACCCCATAACCTAACCCTAACCCTGTCGAGAACCCTCGGAATTCCGCCGAAACATATTATTACTTCCGAGGGTCTTCCGACGGTTTCCAGAAAACCCATAACCTAACCCTAACCCTGTCGAGAACCCTCGGAAGTCCGCCGAAACATATTATTACTTCCGAGGGTCTTCCGACGGTCCCCAGAAACCCCATAACCTAACCCTAACCCTGTCGAGAACCCTCGGAATTCCGCCGGAATAATATATGATTTTCCGGGGGTCTTCCGACGATTTCCAGAAACCCTACACCTTAACCCTAACCCTATCGAGGGCCCTCGGAAGTCCGGCGAAAGGTATTATTACTTTCGAGGGTCTTACGACGGCGGTAGTTCCTGCCCTCGGAAGTCCATCGGTATATTATGGTGGAAATGGTGGCGCACATTCCCACGCTATTTTGCGAGGGGTTTCCGACGGGTTTTCTTAAATTTGATGTCGCTTTGTGGTCAGCGGAAGATGCCACCGGAAACCCCTCAGAATTTTCCGACGGTAGAAAAGCCGTCGGAAAACTCCGTGTTTCTAGTAGTGTAAGAGCTCGGAGGTACGGACAAGTCCATCCCTTGATCTGCACCTGAGTCTGAAAATGTTTTGTATGAATGGGTGAGTCATACGCTCAGTGAATAAACATGTTATAAGCAGTGTATAAAGCATATAACAGTGCAATGCAGTCACAACATAAACCAATAACATATATGTATCGATTCCATCGTTCTTATACAGTCTCTTTATCTTGGTAGCTTTTAACCTATGAACACCTGGAGCTCGGCCCCGACTTATGTTCATAGGAAGTATGGATGTCCCGTGAGCTATGCCCCTCATCAGACACCATACTGAGAAACCCCGCGAGCTTTGCCCCTCATCAGGTTTCCCATTTACGACGCCGCGAGCTATGCCCCTCCTCAGGTCGTTTTACCATCTCTTAATTCCTTCAATTTTTATCTTATTTAGCGCTGTTAGTGGCACATATGATTCATAATCACAGCATAAGTAATTCATCATCATCTTCACAACATTTACATAGCACTCATGCATCATCGTTTCATCATCACATCATCAGCATCATATCATAAATACAACGACATCATAAACATCCAAGTAATAAGTTTGGGGTAGTGGTGAACGAATGGATTTGAGTACCTAACTTTAAAATATGAGAATTTTGAGTTAAAGTCTTAAAAATAGAGTTTTTTGTACTGCTGTAATCGATTACAGGTCTCTGTAATCGATTACCAGCCTCAAATTTCATTCTGAAGAAAATTTTTTTACGAAAATGGACAGTCTGTAATCGATTACAAACTCGTGGTAATCGATTACAGTAATCGATTACAACCTGGGTCAGAGACGAAATTCTGCAGAAAACTTCGCGAAAATCATCTCCAAATCCACATTTTCACCACAACCCATCCAAATCAAACACAACCAACATGCAATATCAATCATATATCAACCAATCTCAGTCCCTATCAACTATCATAACAAGAAATTCACATATTCAATCAAAATCATACATAAACCACAAATAACCCATTACTCACAAATTACTCGAATGAGCTCCAAGACACCACCCGGAGCTAGGATGAGGTACCCGGAGCTTCCCTAGTTGGTTGAGACCCTAGAGAACACATCACAAACCTCAATCTCACAACAAAATCAAAAATCTCAAATATAACCCTAAACCCCCAAAACCGAGATTGGAGAGAAATAGACATCAATGGAGAAAAAGAAATACTCTACACTTACCCACAATATACTAGATGAGCAATGGTAACTTGAATCTTGAAGATTGATGAAGATTTGAGGTTGGTTTCTTAAGAGGGAATGAGAAGGAGAAAAGAGGAGGAAAGGAAGAAGAAGAAATGAGGGGGGGAGAGAGAACACGGGAAAGAAAGGGGAGAAAGAAGAAAAGGGAAGGAAAAAAAGGGGGGAGGTGGGGCCCACATGGTCCTATCTCCTCGTGTGTACCGTGATCTCTTACTCAAACAAACTCAGACTACCCAAGGTATTACAATCTTCCCCCCTTAAAGAATTTGGACCCCGAATTCAAACACCGAAGGGAAAAGAGATTACCTGAAACATGGAAGAGGTGCAGATACTTATCCCGCATGGCTTCCTCGGGCTCCCATGTAGCTTCCGGACCTGAGTGGTTCCGCCAAACCACTTTCACTGTAGCAACTTCCTTAGATCGGAGCTTCCTCACCTGACGGTCCACAATCGCCACGGGTTCCTCCTCGAAAGCTAAGTTCTCATCCAGAGGCAACACTTGATGCTCAAGCATATGAGAGGGGTCAGATAGGTACTTCCTTAACATGGACACATGAAAGACGGGGTGTATAGCAGATAACTCAGGAGGAAGTACCAGATGATAGGCTACAGCTCCAATCCGATCCAAGATCTCAAAAAGTCCGATATAGCGGGGACTCAACTTCCCTTTCTTCCCGAACCTCATAACTCCCTTCATCGGAGAAATGCGGAGAAACACGTGATCACCAATCGAGAACTCCAAATCTCATCTCCGGTTGTTGGCATAGGCCTTCTGCCTACTCTGGGTCGATTGCAGCCTTTCCCTGATCAACTTCACCTTCTCCATGGCATCTTGAACCAAGTCGGGTCCCAGTAGAGCCGCTTCACCACTCTCAAACCACCCAATGGGGGAACGACATCTCCTACCATACAGAGCCTCAAATGGTGTCATCCCAATACTGACCTGATAACTGTTATTATAAGAGAATTCGATCAATGGAAGGTATGGATCCCAACCATCGCCGAAATCCATCACACAAGCTCGGAGCATGTCCTCCAAAATCTGAATAGTCCTCTCTGACTGCCCATCGGTCTGAGGGTGAAATGTCGTACTGAAATTAAGACGAGTCCCCAAAGCTTCTTGAAAGGATCGCCAAAATCGGGAGGTGAACTGAGTACCTCGGTCCGAGATAATGGAGACAGGAACACCATGGAGTCGCACAATCACCTCCAAGAACAACTGAGCATAGCAAGGCGCTCCGTAAGCCGTCTTAACCGGAATGAAGTGGGCCGACTTGGTCAGTCGATCCACAATCACCCATATGGAGTCAAAGCCTCGGAAACTGCGGGGTAATCCCGTCACAAAATCCATGGTGATCATCTCCCACTTCCACGTGGGTATCTCCAACGGTTGCAACAACCCTGCAGGTCTTTGATGCTCTGCTTTCACTTGCTGACACACCAAGCACCGGGAAACAAAGTCTGCCACATCCCGCTTCATACCTTCCCACCAAAACAACTGTTTCAAATCCTGATACATCTTTGTGCTTCCTGGATGGATGGAATACTTGGAGTTGTGAGCTTCCTCTAGAATGAGCCTCCTCAGATTACCCACATCGGGTACGCACAACCGCTGTCAACACCGTAAAACACCCTCTGAGTCTAGAGATAGCTCCATGTTCTTCCTCTCACTGACCTCTGACACTAGCTTAGCAAGCCTTGGATCATCCCGTTGAACAGATTTAATCTGGTCCACCAAAGAGTACTGAGCCCGAACATGAGCTAAGAGTACTCCAGATCTCCCTAACTCGAAGTGCATGCCCTCCGACTCCAACCTATGGATCTCCTCAACCAACGGTCTCTTCACAACCGCAATGTGAGCCAGACTACCCATAGACTTCCTGCTTAAAGCATCAGCCACTATATTTGCTCTTCCAGGGTGATACAAGATGGTACAATCATAGTCCTTCAGCAACTCCATCCACCGCCTCTTTCTCAGACTGAGGTCTTTCTGCTGAAAGATGTACTTCAAGCTATTGTGGTCGGTGTAGATCTCGCACGTCTCTCCGTAGAGGTAGTGTCTCCAGATCTTGAGAGCAAACACCACCGCCGCCATCTCCAAATCATGAGTGGGGTAGTTCTGCTTGTGAATCTTCAACTTCCTTGAGGCATAAGCTATCACCCTCCCATTCTGCATCAAAATACAACCAAGCCCAATCCGGGATGCATCACAGTGCACGGAGTAGCCTCCTGAACCGGCAGGCAAGGCCAAAACGGGGGCGGTAGTCAGAGCCTCCTTCAGCTTTTGAAAACTTGACTCACAAGCTTCCGACCACAGAAAAGGTGCGTTCTTCTGAGTTAACTGAGTGAGAGGTGCTGCTATCCGGGAGAAATCTTTGACAAATCTCCGGTAGTAGCCCGCAAGACCCAAGAAACTGCGGATCTCCGTCACCGTTGCAGGTCTAGGCCACTTCTGAACTGCTTCTATTTTCTTCGAATCCACCATGATACCATCTTTAGACACTACATGCCCCAGAAAGGTTACTTGATCAAGCCAAAACTCGCACTTAGAGAACTTGGCATAAAGATTGTGATCCCTCAGAGTCTGCAGCACAACTCTGAGATGATGCTCATGCTCCTCAGCACTCTTAGAGTATACCAAGATGTCATCAATGAAGACTATGACGAATCGATCCAAGAATGGTTTGAACACTCGGTTCATGAGATCCATAAAAGCTGCAGGGGCATTGGTCAACCCAAAAGACATCACAAGAAACTCGAAATGCCCATATCGAGTACGGAAAGTCGTCTTCGGAATATCTCCTTCCTTAATCCTCAACTGATGGTAACCCGATCTCATATCAATCTTAGAAAAACAGCAAGCACCCTGAAGCTGATCAAACAAATCATCAATCCTCGGAAGAGGGTACATGTTTCGGACCGTCATCTTGTTGAGCTGCCTGTAATCCACGCAAAGCCTCATGGATCCATCCTTCTTCTTGACAAAAAGAACCGGAGCACCCCAAGGTGATGTGCTCGGTCGGATGAACCCTTTGTCCAAGAGATCCTTCAGTTGATCCTTCAACTCGTTTAACTCTTTCGGAGCGATACAGTAAGGAGGAATGGAAACTGGTTGAGCATCAGGAGCTAGATCAATCCCAAACTCTATCTCCCGATCTGGTGGCATACCCGGTAACTCCTCCGGAAACACATCTGGGTACTCACATACCACTGGGACTTGACCAACATCTACAACACTAGCCTCCAAGTTCGTCACTGACGCCAGATAACCTTGACATCCGTGGTCCATCAACTTCATAGCACTCATAGCCGAGATCAAAGAAGCAGGGGTCATACAATGATCCCCTTGGAACTCGAAAGTTGAACCATCGGGGAGGACAAACTTCACCAACTTGGCATAGCAATCCACCGAGGCATGACAGGAAGCCAACAAATCCATGCCCAAGATGACATCAAAATCCACCATATCAAGGATCACCAGGTCGGCCAAAGTGTACATCCCGCCCACAGAAACCACACACGACTTGCACACAAGATGAACCATACGAGGTTCTCCGACCGTAGTGCTAACCCAAAAAGGATCCTCCAAAGACACTGGTTGCTCGCCAAGACGGGAAGCAAAGAACGGGGACACATAAGAATGTGTGGAGCCCGGATCAAACAATACATAAGCTTCAGAAGAACAAACTTTCGTTATACCTGCCACCACAGCATTGGATGCCTGAGCATCCTAACGGGTCAACGCAAAGACTCTAGGCTGAGCTCTTCCTCCACCACCTGACCACGACCTCTGTTTCCTCTAGCCGGTCCTCTACCCCCATGCCCAGAAGATCCACCGGAGACATAGCTGAGAAAGATGGAGTGGGTAGAATCGGTGCCTGAGGCCTAGCAGCTCCACCAGAGAAGCGGGACAATCCTTGATAAAGTGGCATGTCTGACCACATCCATAACAGGTGTGAGGAACAGCACGACATGGTCCTGATGATACCTTCCACAACTCTTGCAATGAAGGCACGAGAATCTGGCCAATGCGTACTAGACTGAGAAGCACTGCTAGATTGGGACCTCGTCGGCACATCTCTAGGAGTGGATCCTGATGAGTTGGAACCACCCCAGGTACAAACCTCTGATGTTGGTAGCCATGAGATCCACCAGAACTGGATCCTCCAGAGAACTGCCTGTAGTCTTCTTCTTCTTGTCAAACCCTCTACTAGGCTTGTCCTCCTCTAGGGAGCCTTCAATCCCACAGTAGTATCCATGACTTGAGAAAACGTCTTCCGCCCAATCTCATTGTGCAAGATGGATCGCATCGGATCCCTGAGCCCCTTCACAAACCTTCTCACTTTCCGGTCCTCCGGAGTGATCTCATGAGGTGCATATCGGCATAATCGAGTAAACTGCGTAGCGTACTCGACTACGGACATGCCCTGTGTCTGCTTCAGCTTAAGGAACTGGTCAGCCAACAGCTCCCTTCGGTTCTCTGAAAAGAATCGTGCTCTGAAGGCATCTGTGAACTCTTCCCAAACAGGTGGTGGTCTCCTCATGTTCGCCCTTTCAATCCGCAAGGTCTCATACCAGTGGGCTGCAGTGCCCTGCAGAGTGTAGGTAACAAGGTCTACGGCCCTCACATCATGGCATTGGAGAGCATGTAGAGCTCTCGTAGCCATATCAAGAAACTCCTCGGGGTCTTCATCCATGGAATCTCCATAAAAGGTTGGCGGATTAAGCCTCAGATACGCCTCTAGCGACACCTCTGTAGGTCCAAAGACTTGCGGCCTCCTTCTTGGCGATTCATATTCAGGGTTAGGGGGAACTTCTTCTCTTTCCTGATTCTGATTATTCTGATTCGCCATCATCTGCATCAACGTCCGACACCCTCTTGCTCAGGAGGAGGGTCCCATTTGATACAAGGTCTACCTCGGGTGCTTCTCCTAGGAGGCATGTTCAGAACCAGATAGCTACACAAACAAACAAGCGTTCAGAAAAACAGCAGAAGAGGTGACCCTGAACAATAAGGGATCACCACATAGAAACATCAAGATTAAACCATAAGACATCCTATAAAAGCTTTCACTAGAGTCACAATCTTGTGAAAATGGGCCGGCAACCATTTACACTATTTGCACCCTATTGAAAACAGTTTGCTCCATAAGTTACAGGACTCAACCTAGGCTCTGATACCAACTTTGTCACGACCCAACTCGAATCGTGACCGGCACATGGGACACCGAGTCCCATGTCAGCCTTAACCTGTAATCCACACGATAATCCAGCTAAACAACAATAACCACAACTACAATAACATACACACATACATAAGATCCATACATCTAAATATATATGTCATACATGTCATCATACATACCCAAAAGAAAACATAACAACATCAACTCAATAACAATAAGTCTTACATAGACTCATACAACGTTCATCCTCTACCCTAGTCCAAGGAATCCTGTCTGTAACATAAAGAGCATACACTAGATAATAACTACATAATGCCTCTAACACATGAGGCTCACCAAGTCTAAGAACTCGGAGGAACGGATGAACTCGTCCCTTGATCTGCACCTTGATCTGAAAACATATTGTATGAATGGGTGAGTCATACGCTCAGTGAATAAACAGGTTATAAGCAGTGTATGTAGCATACAACAGTACAAGGAAGTTACAACATAAATCAGATATATATGTATCAATTTCATCGTTCTTATACAGTCTCTTTATCTTGGTAGCTTTTAACCTATGAGCACCTGGAGCACGGCCCCGACTCATGTTCATAGGTAGTATGGATGTCCCGCGAGCTATGCCCCTCATCAGACACCATACTAGGAAACCCCGCGAGCTATGCCCCTCATTAGGTTTCCCATTTACGACCCCGCGAGCTATGCCCCTCCTCAGGTCGTTTTACCATCTCTTAATGCATTCAATTTTTATCTTATTTAGCGCTGTTAGTGGCACATATCATTCATAATCACAACCTCAATAATTCATCATCATCAACATTTCAGTATCGGGTTTAGGGTAGTGGTGAACAAATGGATTTGAATGCATAACTTAAAAGTATAAGAATTTGAAGTTAAAGTCTTAAAAATAGAGTTTTTATACTGATGTAATTGATTACAGACATCTGTAATCGATTACCAACTTCAAATTTCGTTCTGAAGAAAATTTTTGCAAAAATAAGCTGTCTGTAATCGATTACAAACCCGTGGTAATCGATTACAGTAATCGATTACAGATTCGTGGTAATCGATTACAGTAATCGATTACCAAATCGTTGTAATCGATTACAGCCTGGGTCAGAGACGAAATTCGGCAGAAAACTTCGCGAAAATCATCTCCAAATCCACATTTTCACCACAACCCATCCAAATCAAACACAACCAACATGTCATATCAAACATATATCAACCAATCTCAGTCCCTATCAACTATCATAACAAGAAATTCATAGATTCAATCAAAATCATACATAAACCACAAATAACCCATTACTCACAAGTTACTCCAATGAGTTCCAAGACACCACCCGGAGCTAGGATGAGGTACCCGGAGCTTCCCTAGTTGGTTGAGACCCTAGAGAACACATCACAAACCTCAATCTCACTGTTAGCTCCAAGAACCCTACATTGTCATAAGATGTTTTGAATGATAAAAATCTTTAAGTGTTGGATAAGAATTTTGCTTGTGACTACTAATGGTTTCATCAAGTGTTTCAGGAGGTTAACCTATGAGGTATTAAAAATATTAAGAAAACATTTGAAGCAAAAGAGCACCCAAGAGGCGCATAGAATAGCCTCAAGCAAGCTAGAGGCGCATAGCACAAGCTAAAGCTAGAGGCTCATAGCATAAGCTAAAGCTAGAGGCTCATAGCATAAGCTCAAAGCATCAAGGGAAGCTTCTTGCACCACAAGCAAGCTATAGGTGGAGCATCGCATAAGCTCAAGACACCAAGGGAAGCTTCTTGCACCACAAGCAAGCTATAGGTGGAGCATAGCATAAGCTCAAGACACCAAGGGAAGCTTCTTGCAACACAAGCAACCTCTAGGTGGAGCAAAATACAAGCTCAACACATCTATGAAGCTCAAGCAAGCTCAAGCTAGTAAGCAAAGCTACCTAGCAACCAAAGCTAATCACCTAGGCTTGGTGATAGTAGAACAAGCTAAGCACACCAAGGGAGATCAAGCAAGATTAAGCTCAAGCAAGCTCAAGTAAGCATAGGCGCATGGAAGCATGAGTGTAACACCCCGCTACTCAGGGGTGTCCGTGCGAAGGGTACTGTCCCAACGAACACGCTAAACGTATACATGAACTATTAAATAAACTGGATTATCTGAAATATAACTGTAACTGATAACTGTATATATCTGAATAAAACTGATATAACTGTATAACTGTGTAACTGTATAACTGCTGAAAATATCTGAAACGTAACTGAAAGGTAACTTGCCTCTAAAATCTGGAGCAACTAATACAACTGGAACTGAAAAGTCTCATAAAACTAATGACTGAAATAAATGTAAAACAATAACTAAAGGGCTCCACGAACGAAGCGGAGCTCACCCAGGATATCTGCTGACACGACCTCTAACGGAGCAACGGCTCCTCGTCGGCGGCGGGATCGTACTCTGAAAATGGTTGATGAGGGGTGAGTCATCGACTCAGTGATGGGGAAAATGCATGCAATGCAACATTCACAACACATACATCACATACTAACATGTTATCAATCGCACAAACAATATCCTGTCTAGCTGTCACACTAAAGCCTGCATACCAAGCCTCTGTACTGTGTACTGTATCTGTAATCTGTCACCTAGCGTGCAACATAGGCATAGCTAAATCTGTCTCAGCGCGCAGCATGAGTTTACTCATATCTGACCCTCGTGGGGCATATCTATATCTGTAACCAAGCCGTCCGATAACCGGGATCGGAACGTACTTGGCGGGCTCGGGCGACTCACCGCTAATTAGTAAACCATACTAAGATACTAGGATCTGACCACCGGCCATAGCGTCTGACGTATACTAATCAGGGGCGGCGTAACTATTCCAGACAGTCAACACATAACTTGCTCAAACAAATCATACATGTCTTAAATTCTGCTATTAGTCTATTTATCTGTCTTATATCGCATGTTATATCATAAAGCAGCAAACTGCCAACCAATCAGCAATCCACATACATAGCATGAAAACATAAGTCTTTCCTATTCTACTCTAACCACCTAACATGTTACTAATTCTACTTCTACTCTACATACAAACACATGCATAATAATTGTATTAATATCTTTCCTAATTATCTAATTATCAAACATAAATATATGCTATGAACGCTAAACTACATGCAAGACCTCCACTCACCTGGATAATCCTGACCCTGAGAAGCACCGTCGGCTCTGGCTCCAGCCAGAGGCACTGCGTTCGCACCTGAAGTGCAAAAAGGACCCATTAGGACCCCTGAAGAAAAGAAAAGCGAAAACTTGAACTGCTGCTGCGTCATGCCATCGCTAGCGAGATACTGCTGCTCGCTAGCGATGGGCCGGTCGCTGGCGACCCTCGCACAGAAAAGGGGCAAAACTGACTTTTCACTCACCGTCGGGAAATTGCTCAAGCAGAGTATCCCCAAGACGTCGAAACTTCACTCCCACAGAGTTCCTTTACTGAAAAAGGAACGCCCAAAAGCACTGCTCTTAAAAGGCGTGAGAATGAGGTGTGAAGAAAAGGACTCAACTACTACTCATATATATAGGTGAGGTGAGGGGAGCTTACATCATGCTGCGTCCGATGTGGGACTTCGGACGGTCGCTAGCGACTAGACTACGGTCGCTAGCGACGAGCTCATCGCTAGCGGGCACTGGCTGCTCGCTAGCTAGCACCTGCTGACAGCAAACGTTGTGACGTCTGTTCTGCACGATGTGGGACTTGGTCCCGTCGCTGGCGACGCGCTGGTGGTCGCTGGCGACTAGCTACTCGCTAGCGAAAGCTGATTGCTCGCTAGCGAGTCCCATCTAACAGCAACTTGCTGACGTGTTTCTGACGCGTCCTAAAGAGAGTCCTTCCTAAGGGACACTGTGATACGGGGTATCACAATGAGCTCAAGCATTAAAGACAAGTTCAAAGTTTCCTTATTTGGAAGTGGACTTTGATGCCTATAAATACCTCATCATTTGACAAGAGCAAAAAGAGAATCAAGAACAAAAAGCCGAAACTCTGTCAAAAATCCAAACAATCATTTGTACTCGAATCCATATACATTTAGATCAAAAGGGGTAATTTGTAAGGTTTTAGCTAAGAACAATTTGAATATCCTTGCATTTGCAAGTTAAGCTTTGAAGATCAAATAAGATAAAAACTTAGTTGCATCTAAGTTCTTATTTGATTCTTAGAATCACTAGAATCTCTTCAATTCATTGTTTGTACAAGTCCTTCTAGTTGTGAAGGAAGAAGTCCTTTAAGGTTCAAGGCAGGGTAGAAAGACCTTCAGTGTTGAAGGCAAGGAAGTCATCTCTAGGTTGAGGTGCAGTTAGTCACTTCAGGTGTGAAGTGCAAGAAGTCCCCAGTGGTGTGCTGAGGCAGAAATCCTTCAAGTCTTTGGAGGTGGTGATTAGTAAACTCTCAAGTGAAGCTTGAGGACTGGAGTAGGCACATTGCCGAACCAGTATAAAAACTTACTGTGTGCACTCTCTCTACCTTTATCTTTTACATAGCATTTTCGCATAACATAGAGCACACACACTTGCATCTAACTTGATTAAAGTAACATAACTTGGCCACCTAGAGCCAAAGCTCAAAGGCTACATCAATTAACTTAATCTACAAGCACAAAGTGATTATAACATAAGCAAGCCTTACACCTAAGGCTAAGCTAATTCGAAACTTAAGCTTGCATCATTCTCTAATCCGCTGCACTCTATAACTAGACAAGCTTATAGCTTGATCAGAATTGCAAGTTTGAGGAAGCCAAGTTTTTAAGTAGACGTGATTCAACCCCCCTTCTCACGTCACAAGCACCTTCAATTGGCATCAGAGCTCGGCCTTGGGGTTGAGCACTCTAACAAGTGTCAAAGAAAAGATCAAGGGACCTATGGCAACTAACAACGCATACATTGCTCATGGCGCCTCAACAAGCAGACCACCAATGTTCTTGGGTGGTGACTATGGATATTGGAGGGATAGGATGACACTATTCATCCAATTCAATAGCCTGGATTTGTGGGACATTGTAGAAAATGGAGACAATCCAGTTCCATCAGGGCCTAAACTCACATGGACAGCTGCACAGAAGGAGCAGGTCCAGATGAACAAGAAAGCTAAGTACATACTCCTATGTGCTTTAACCAAAGAAGAATACAACAAGATAGTGTCTTATGATTCAGCAAAGGAGATATGGGACAGGCTTGAAGTATTGCATGAAGGCACCAGTCAGGTTAAGGAGACAAAGATATCTATGCTTGTACATAAGTATGAGTCCTTCAAAATGGAACAAGGTGAAAGCATAGATGACCTAGAAGTCAGATTCCTCAATATAATAAATCAACTTAAAGTGCTTGGGAAAACATATCCAACCTCAGAAATGGCTATGAAAATCCTAAGAAGCCTAACTCCAAAATGGATACCAAAAGTGACAGCTATTCAAGAGGGCAAGGACCTCAAGAAACTCTGTCTAGATGAACTCCTTGGGTCTCTAAAGACTCATGAGATAGAGTTAGCTACTGAAGAAGAGTCAAGCTACTGAAGAAGAGTTTGGCTCTCAAGAGCACCTCTACTAGAAAGCCTAACAAAAGCAAGGCTCTCAAGGCAGTTGAAGAGTCTGAAACAGAAGAGGAGTCCGAGGAGGACCTGGATGAAGAAGAGGTGTCCATGCTTGTCAGGAAGATTACCAGAGCATGGAAGAATCGCTCCAAGAAGGGTAAAGAGGATCTAGCTCGAAAGGAGACGAAGGGAAATACCAAAGTTAGAAAACAACACTTGCTATCAGTGTGGTGAAAAGGGGCACTTCAAGAATGATTGTCCCAAGAACAAGCAGACCAAGAAGAAGTTCTTCAAAAAGAAAAAGGTCTTGGCTGCAACGTGGAGTGAGTCAGAGGCTGAAGACTCAGACATAGAGGAAGAAACAGAGAAGGAAGCTAACCTCTGCTTCATGGCAGATGCTCACACTGACTCTGACTCTAGTGATGAAGACACTGAGGTAAATTTCGATATTCCCTCTCCTTCTTACCATGAGCTCTCTAATCTTTACGATGAGTTGTTGATGGATTCAAAGCAGCTCACAACTCATTTTTTAACCACTAAAAAGGCTTTAAAAAACTATGAGTCGGAAAATGAGCTGTTAAAGTCTAAAAATGAGAAGCTTGAACAAGAACTCCAAGAAATGATAAAGGATAATATCAGTCTTGGTGAGTTATGCAAACAGTTTTAAACAGATGCTTCTGTGTTTGTGGAGAAGGCTGAGACTGCCATGTACCAAGCACAGAAGACAAATGCTCTTCTCATTAAAGACTTAGAAAAAATGGTGAATGGAACCAAGATGCTGGACATGATGCTAGGTGGGCAAAAGCCATACTTAGATCACACAGGCCTTGGGTACACACCAGTGTTTCATGAAGACACTTTGATACCACCAACAGATAGAGAGCCTATACATACATGTCTCTTTTGTTTTAAACATGAGCATAGCAGGGAGAGATGTCCAATGCTCAAAAGAGGAACCACATCCAAAGCCAAGAGTGGAACTAGGAAAAGTACCTCCAAGAGAACTTGGAACCCTCAACAGCCTAAGC
The DNA here is from genome assembly GCA_013621005.1 of Aeschynomene evenia. Taxonomy (NCBI): domain Eukaryota; kingdom Viridiplantae; phylum Streptophyta; class Magnoliopsida; order Fabales; family Fabaceae; genus Aeschynomene; species Aeschynomene evenia. The sequence goes on from CM024268.1 coordinate 15,505,415, forward strand.
CAAAGGCTAGAAAGGCTAACACAAAAGGACCCAAGAAGGCATGGGTACCAAAAACACATTTCTCTGTGACTGCAGGTACATCATTGAGCTCAACACCACCACCTCAATGAGGAGTGGTAGATCGCTAGTGGCTAATCTAGGCAAGCCACACAAAGGTCATATGTGTGCAAGGAGATGCTAGCTACATAGAAGGACTCATCAAACCATTGTAAGCTCAAGAACCCAAATTCATCAAATCTAAAAGAAATGTTCACAGAATTGGAGCCAATATATGGACGTCCAAATGACCTCAACTAAGCTCGTGAGATAAAGAGAAGTAGTAGCTCTCGATCTTAGCTTTCCAACAAGCCAAAGATCACCTGATTCTGATATCTACAACTCAAGATATGACTGAAACAATGAGGTATGCCGCATAGAGAATACAAATCCGCGAAATTACATCAAAGAGCTAGTTGTTACTTCTAGAGTTATGGTAAGCAACCAACTCTTGGCTTACCACCTAAGGTATGAAAAAATCCCAATCTTTTGTGATAATACTAGTGAAATAGCTCTAGCTAAGAACCCCATTCAACATTCCAGGTCTAAGCACATAAATATAAAACACCTGTAAGCTCCAGAACCCTTCTGAGAGAAATTGAATTATTTCTCTTAGAGTAATAGAAGGTTTTAATGATAACAAAGTAAGCCATAAGTATAAAAATTTTACTTAAGTTTTTGCTAACATGTGTGCTGAGTGTCTCAGAAAGCTTAAAGTTTTGCACATTCCATGAGTATAGATCGAGACAAGCAATGAGTAACCTTTTAAATTACAAGAAGAAATCATGGCGTGAAAAGACATCAGAAAGGATAGTCAGAAAACGCAAAGGTGAAAGTGCAGTTCTGAGAGAAGAACACTGTCGCCTCAGAAAGGTCTCAGAAGACCTTGCGACCAGAGGTTCTCAGAAGGGTCTTTCCTCAGAAGGGTCCTCCCTCAGAAGGTTCGCCTCAGAAGTCCGTACAACTCTCAGAAAGTTGGACTCAGAAGCAACCAAGTGTAAAGACTCAATGGATGAAGCATCAACTCTCAGAAAGCTCGAAACAGCAAGCAAGAGGAAGTGGGAACACGCGCACTGTACAAGTCAGAAAGTTCCTCATTTCGCGCTGACTATCGCAGGGAGCTGTTCTGAGCCAGAGACAGCCACATCAGCAAAGTGAAAGCTTCTAAATTCGCGGCTCTTTGATGCCTATATATATGAGTTCGATTCCAGAGCATGGTGACGAAAATTCTAGTGCAAAAACTCTTGATTAATCGTGCCAAAACTCTGTTGAATTGAAAATCATAATTTGCGAAAACTTAGAACTTTCTCAGAAAGACAATTTTTCGAAACTGTTTTTCTAACTTTGCAAGAAAATCTTCTAGCTTTGTATTAGTGTAAATTCTTACATTGTAAGTTAACTCTAGAAGTCTACTAAGAGAAAACAAAGTCTGTATCTTAATCTTAGTAGTGTTTTCGAAGCAAAAACTCTTTCCTAAAAACGCTAAGTCCTTCGCGTGTGAAGGCAGTTTAAAGTCCTCAATTGTTTGAGGCAGACAAAAGTCCTTAAGTGTTTAAGGCAATCAAAAGTCCTCTATTGTGAGGCAAGGAAAAGTCCTTAATTAATTTAAGGCAAGGAAAGTCCTCTAGTGTTGGAGGCAAAGAAAATCCACCTCGGTTTGTGAAGTGGTGAAAGTCCTTTACGTGGTAAAGGCAGTGTTGTCTGAGAAGGCATTATAAGAAGAATATCTAAAGAACTCTCAACTGAAAGTTGAGGACTGGAGTAGGTTAGTTAATACCGAACCAGTATAAAAATCTCATTGTGTTAAGCTTTTCTTTCTTTAACTCTTACTTTCTAAGAAAACAAATAAACACATCTTTTAACTTAATCATAACTGAGAAATATCTTAAGGTTAAATTCAGAAAGAGTTTAAGTGAAACTAATCTTAAAACACTTTCACAATTTACTCAGAAAGGTACTTTCTCAGAAAGGTAAAAGCTCTCAGAAGCTTAACTTTCTCAAAAAGCTCTTTCCGCTGCAAACACTCAATTTACCCTTCTGAGTAAAACAGTCTTCTAAGAAAATATTTTTAGAAGAAATTTTAAATAAACACGATTCAACACCCCCCTTCTCGTGCACAAATACACCTTCAACACCATTTCATAAGAGACCATGTGCAAAAAGGTGATATTGAGTTAAAATTTGTAAATACGGAAGATCAAGTGTCTGACATATTTACAAAGCCTTTAGCTGAAGATCGCTTCAATATGTTGAAGGATATGCTTAGCTTAAAACCTCTTTGAAAAATTTTAAGGTTATGAAAAATCTAAAATTTTCATGAAGTTAGTACCTCCCCAAATGGTAGTATTAGGTGCACTAGACTACTAGATTGAGTACATGAGCTATGAGAAGCAAGGAAATGAAAAATTTTAAGGTGAAGCTCATAAGAGGGAGAAAAGTAGCACATGGCTTGCTAGAAAGTAAGGAGGAAGAGCCTCTTTGCAATTAAAAAGTCAACTAAGTTTTAGAGAGTCAATCATTGCTTATTAGTTGATCAATTTAAAATTCTAGTGGACCTCACTCAATAATTTGTGTAACACCCTACTAGATAGCCCTTAGTGCTATAGTAATTTAGGGTCATTCCATAAGGGTTACCTCATGTTATCATACTTATACTTGTTTTCAAAATACTTGTACGCGGAAAATACATGGGAGAATTTTTCGAAAATCGTTTGCGGAATATAAACATAAGGGCATTGCGCATAATATAACGATAATATATGACACCTGATATAGTCTGAATAATACCTCATAAAATAAATAGAAATAAACAAACATAGTCTCCCCAAACATACAATCAAGAAAGTAAATAGTAATAATAGGTGTCATCTCATGAGCCTAAAACTGAGACCCATAAGACTCCACTATACAAATCCATAAACTGAAAACATAAATGCCGGCTAACATATGTCCGGACTCAGAGTAAACACAAATAAATGCTAACGTATGAAATAAACATAATCCACAACGTAATAACGGGAACTGATAAGTCTAGAAGTAAATAAACTGCATAAACTAAAGTTGCGCGGGCTCCTCATCCGCTCCTGTGTCCTGCTGAATCTCATCATCTAAAATGGGGGGGGGAACGAGGGGTGAGTACTGGGAAGTAACTTAGTAGGGGAGCCGCTCCGAGTTTATTAATAAAATCGGTGTAACATGAATGTATTCAATTTCAGTTATAAGTTCTAAAATCATCTTTCCCGGAACGACTTACCTAAGTGCCTCTTGTTCATTTTACTTCATACATATATTATACATAATTATAATCTCTGTGTGTGTGCTCTACGTGCCATCTAATCATATAGGGAACTTAATCAAACATCATACTATGTTCTCTAACACTTTACTGAACTGTAACTCATTATCACTTTATCACTTATTATGTCTTATGGCCTGTCCACCCTCCTGTAACCTCCGCTGCACCGATCCCTAGGCATGAGCTCATCCTAAGCTAATGGGGAGAGGGGGATATTCACCAACTGCAAGTGAAGGACCTGTAGCGCCGAGGATGCCAACCCCCTCCTACAGCCTCTCAATCACAAGCCGAAGGCTACTCTGTAATCTTCGCGCCACCCAGTGACGTCTTTATTAACCACGCGCCACCCGGTGACGTCTTAACATCATACATGCGCCACCCAGTGACGTCTCAGACATAACACATAACACATACACTCATCACATAATTCACATAAACATACATTATCAGAGCATAAAAAGGGTAAAAACATGTCAATTTATACTCTTTAACATCATGGAATAAACATAGCACATACACTTACTTACTCTGATATCATGGAGAATAAATAAATACAACTCCTTATCAAATAAACATGATATACAACTACTTATAAATATTATTCTCAGTACTTCTATATCTTTCATGTCATATGATCTCGTTTATTTTATTATTATTTCTTACTTATACTTTATTCTAGTTTTACTTTTACTTTGTACTCTACCCTTAAGTATCTTGTAAACTCTTATATTTTTTTCATCCTCAATTTTGTCTTCTATACTATTATTGTTACTATTACTATTATCATTACATATCATATATTATACATGTTGTTGTTCTTACTGCATTATTCTTTTATTATTATTATGATTTCTACCTGTTATCTACCTGTTATTAACTAATATACATGCTAATAGGTATAAGTTTATGTAATAATAATATGTAATAGTAATATACATATACTAGTAAACTGTCTTTTTTTTTTTAATTTATATATATACACTCACGCTCCCAGGAAAAACAAGAACCAAGCATGCTCGCTGCCATCTACGTAGAATATATATATATATATATACACTCACGCTGCTAGGAAAAACAAGAACCAAGCATGCTCACTGCCACTCGCATATATATATATGTGTGTGTGTGTGTGTGTGTGTGTGTGTGTGCTATATCTACGTAGAACTACGCAGTGATAATAATAATAATAATAATAATAATAATAAGTCACAAAAATTCCTAATGGGAAAAACGACCATCACATTAATCTCATAAAACCATCATCAATATGTATGAAAATAGAATGCCTAACCCTTACCTTTTGAAGACAAATTCGAAATATGCAAAGAGAAACTTTTTCCCGACGTTGCTCTCATTGGAAACCTCTCTCTCTAGCCCCACGAACGGTCCGGTGACTCTTAACGGAGAAACGGAATCGGTAGAAAGCTCCGGCTCGATGAGAGGATTAAGAATATGAATTTATTTTCTAGTTTGGGTGAGGTTTGATGGGTGTTTCGTGGTTTGGAGTATCAATTGCTTAGGGAGCTCTTGAGAGAAAGATGGCTATGACGGCTCAGAAGAAGAAGAAGGAGGAGAGTGTTTTTCTCAATTGGAGAGGGTTACTAGTATTTATATAGGGAGTGGCTAGGTCAAGAGTCAGTTTGGGGCCCACCGTCACTTAAATTACTAAAACACTCCAAATCCCCCCAAATAATACTATAATGCTCATAGAATTTTTTTAATATTTAAATATAAATTAAAATACACACATAGGCACATAAAATAAAATAAAATAAAATAAATAATAATGTATAACACTAACATTATCTAATAACATCATGTAACTCATATAAATATTTTATATCATCATTCCTAACCTCATGCATCATCTAAATATCAATTAAAACTCATATATGCATCCAACATACTCTTCCACACACAATGAACACTCACATAAATACACATAATTATCACGACATATAATTTACACACGTAATTCACATAGCATAGAATGAACACATACATACACACTTAAATCACGTCACACATAAGGGTTTGACTAGAAGAAACTTATCCACCCAAACCGAATTAAATCCTAACCAAGGTCAATTACCCTTAATCTCACTTAATTAGGACTTAATAAAAGTCGGGGTGTTACATTTCTCCCCTCCTTAAAAAGAATTTCGTCCTCGAAATTTGACACTTCTAGCACCAAGAACAACACAAAACATAACAGCTCCTTACCCTCGTGAAGACTCGAGGGAAGGCTCACATACAAGCATCTAACCCGAATGAACAGGTCGTGCGGAAAGCAAGCTTAAGAAACAAAACATCTGTTGCATAAACGTAAAGAAAACCGAAATACATTTTCCAAGAAAAATACATGATTCCATGTTCTTACAAGGCAAGTTGATCCTTATGTTCCTAGGGTCCATGATCCAACATCAATGTTCTCCTCAAATAGCTTCATCCCCATTTTCAAAATATCATCTTAGGAATTTTCGAAAACCCAAGTTAATTCCCAATTCCTAGTAGTTCAAACATGTTTACTTAATTTTCAAAAACCAAACAGAAAGCTCAAAAACCCCTTTTTGCTTGCGATCGAAGGCAATCCTATGCTCTCAAAATAGATTTTAAAGTTTCTCACGTCCACACTAATGAAAACATGTTTTCTGTACTCCTACGACCTTTAATCACATACGTCTTCACAGACATAAAAGAAATCACTTTTGAAAACTTCCTTCAACTTATATTATATCGTTACTTTAGAAATCATCTACCCATGCCCAAAACACATAAATTTAATAACCACAAAACTAGGAAAACACATTGGACCCTACGACTCATAATTACAACTGACACCGTAAGACATCCCCAAGGTATTTTCAAACAAAACAAAAACGATTTTCAAGTTCGCAACTAAACGATTTGCAAAAAGATCCTTAAGGAACTTCGTACCTTAAGATCGATGGGGTGTGGAATCGTTTTCTAAAACCCAAGTTGAAAACCAAGCATCATTTTAACAAACTTTCGCAATCACTTGAAAACAAAAACAAAGAAGAGGTTTAAACATCTCCGACGTACATCCAAAGCCACTAAGAGGAATGTGCTCATGATGACATGATGGGGTACGGTAAAACTATCTCTCACATGGCTTCTCAAGGATTCTATTAGGTCTCACTAACGGCATGTGATGTCGGGAGACTAATGGATTCTGAGGTTCGGTAGAGTCGGAATATATGGGGTGGCTTGTAGTGGTAGGGTTTGTGTGGGTACCTATGTGAGTAGTCGAAGCGTTTTCTAAGAAGATGTAGGCTATGTATGGGGAGTGTGGTCTCTCTCTCTCTAGGGTCGTGCAAACGGTGTGGGTAGGTAAGGTTTTCCTTCTATACTGAAAGCATTAGGAGTGGGACATAACATGGTCAATGAATGTGTTTGGTGGTTGGCAGTGACGGAAACCTAGTAAAGGTGTAAAGGTCCAACTAAAGGGGTGAAACTTTCCTAAGGGTAATCCCACCGAGGTTGTGAAAGAGGTCGAAGCGAAAACACTCTTGTTTTTTTTTTTGAAAACGTTTCGCAAAACTTCCTTTTGAAACCATGAGCGGAAAACAAGTCTGGAAATAGATCTTTAGTTCGCATGTAAAACTCTTTTCGAAAACACTTTTCTCTTTGTTTTCTAAACAAGACAAAGGTGTGATTAACACACAGGAAAACATATGGAGGCCAAGATCAACCAGAGATGAGTAAACATCAATGGTTAACTAGCCAAGGTAGTCAACTCTTAACTAAGGTTGACTATCCCTAACCAACCTCATCTAGATCTTAACAAAACTACAAGTAGCTTGGCGTCAGGCCTAGACATGCATCACACAATTCTCACCGTACTCACGCACTAAATGGGTTTCCAAACAATGATGATTAAGGCTAGTCACCACCGTGATACATTAAACAAGAAAAACATAAACGCTTACCCCTGATGAGATCGTCTGACAGCTCCACGTTCTCTGCACCTACTGTGAACGCGCGCCCCTGATGTTGTGGCCTAGAGGAGGAAGAAGGTTGGAATCTCATCCACTTGCAATCCTTGACATAATGACCTGACTGGCCGCAACGATAACAAACGTTCTGACCGAGGCGACACGCCCCCGTGTGAAGCACATGGTGGCAGAGTGGGAAGTGCCCGTGGTGCCGTTGCAGCTGGGCGCTGCTGCTGCTGCTGGGTCATGTGGTCCACCATGCGGTGCATGGCCTTTGCCATCTCCATGAAAGCCTCAGGAGTAACACTGTTGTCCTGTCCTGCATCCTCGTGATCGTCAGCATCGTCCCTATTACGTCTGCTAGGTGCCATGTCCCTGTGCACACAAATCAATCAACATTGAGTTGATCAAGCTCCATATCAATGCTAGGTATGCACAGTTACTCTGACAGTCAAGCAAAACGATCATGCACCTCAAAACTAACTAAAACACATAAGAGGCATACGCATGATATAACTACCGTACATGCAGTAATAGCATAACAGATCCATTACCCCAAGCCCTGTAGGATAGACCTGCTCTGATACCAAAATGTAACACCCTACTAGATAGCCCTTAGTGCTATAGTAATTTAGGGCCATTTCATAAGGGTTACCTCATGTTATCATACTTATACTTGTTTTCAAAATACTTGTACGCGGAAAATACATGGGAGAATTTTTCGAAAATCGTTTGCAGAATATAAACATAAGGGCATTGCGCATAATATAACGATAATATATGACACCTGATATAGTCTGAATAATACCTCATAAAATAAATAGAAATAAACAAACATAGTCTCCCCAAACATACAATCAAGAAAGTAAATAGTAATAATATGTGTCATCTCATGAGCCTAAAACTGAGACCCATAAGACTCCACTATACAAATCCATAAACTGAAAACATAAATGTCGGCTAACATATGTCCGGACTCAGAGTAAACACAAATAAATGCTAACGTATGAAATAAACATAATCCATAACGTAATAACGGGAACTGATAAGTCTAGAAGTAAATAAACTGCATAAACTAAAGCTGCGCGGGCTCCTCATCCGATCCTGTGTCCTGCTGAATCTCATCATCTAAAATGGGGGGGGGGGGGAAACGAGCGGTGAGTACTGGGAAGTAACTTAGTAAGGGAGCCGCTCCGAGTTTATTAATAAAATCGGTGTAACATGAATGTATTCAATTTCAGTTATAAGTTCTAAAATCATCTTTCCCGGAACGACTTACCTAAGTGCCTCTTGTTCATTTTACTTCATACATATATTATACATAATTATAACCTCCATGTGTGTGCTCTACGTGCCATCTAATCATATAGGGAACTTAATAAAACATCATACTATGTTCTCTGACAATTTACTGAACTGTAACTCCTTATCACTTTATCACTTATTATGTCTTATGGCCTGTCCACCCTCCTGTAACCTCCGCTGCACTGACCCCTAGGCATGAGCTCATCCTAAACTAATGGGGAGAGGGGGATATTCACCAACTGCAAGTGAAGGACCTGTAGCGCCGAGGATGCCAACCCCCTCCTACAGCCTCTCAATCACAAGCCGAAGGCTACTCTGTAATCTTCGCGCCACCCAGTGACGTCTTTATTAACCACGCGCCACCCGGTGACGTCTTAACATCATTCATGCGTCACCCAGTGACGTCTCAGACATAACACATAACACATACACTCATCACATAATTCACATAAACATACATTATCAGAGCATAAAAAGGGTAAAAACATGTCAATTTATACTCTTTAACATCATGGAATAAACATAGCACATACACTTACTTACTCTGATATCATGGAGAATAAATAAATACAACTCCTTATCAAATAAACATGATATACAACTACTTATAAATATTATTCTCAGTACTTCTATACCTTTCATGTCATATGATCTCGTTTATTTTATTATTATTTCTTACTTATACTTTATTCTAGTTTTACTTGTACTTTGTACTCTACCCTTAAGTATCTTGTAAACTCTTATATTTTTTTCATCCTCAATTTTGTCTTCTATACTATTATTGTTACTATTACTATTATCATTACATATCATATATTATACATGTTGTTGTTCTTACTGCATTATTCTTTTATTATTATTATTATTTCTACCTGTTATCTACCTGTTATTAACTAATATATATGCTAATAGTAACATACATATACTAGTAAACTGTCTTTTTTTTTTATTTATATATATACACTCACGCTCCCAGGAAAAACAAGAACCAAGCATGCTCGCTGCCATCTACGTAGAATATATATATGTATATACACTCACGCTGCTAGGAAAAACAAGAACCAAGCATGCTCACTGCCACTCGCATATATATATATATATGTGTGTGTGTGTGTGTGTGCGCTATATCTACGTAGAACTACGCAATGATAATAATAATAATAATAATAATAAGTCACAAAAATTCCTCATGGGAAAAACGACCATCACATTAATCTCATAAAATCATCATCAATATGTATGAAAATAGAATGCCTAACCCCTACCTTTTGAAGACAAATTCGAAATATGCAAAGAGAAACATTTCCCGACGTTGCTCTCATTGGAAACCTCTCTCTCTAGCCCCACGAACGGTCTGGTGACTCTTAACGGAGAAACGGAATCGGTAGAAAGCTCCGGCTCAATGAGAGGATTAAGAATATGAATTTATTTTCTAGTTTGGGTGAGGTTTGATGGGTGTTTCGTGGTTTGGAGTATCAATGGCTTAGGGAGCTCTTGAGAGAAAGATGGCTATGACGGCTCAGAAGAAGAAGAAGGAGGAGAGTGTTTTTCTCAATTGGAGAGGGTTACTAGTATTTATATAGGGAGTGGCTAGGTCAAGAGTCATTGTGGGGCCCACCGTCACTTAAATTACTAAAACACTCCAAATCCCCCCAAATAATACTATAATGCTCATATAATTTTTCTAATATTTAAATATAAATTAAAATACACACATAGGCACATAAAATAAAATAAAATAAAATAAAATAAATAATAATATATAATACTAACATTATCTAATAACATCATGTAACTCATATAAATATTTTATATCATCATTCCTAACCTCATGCATCATCTAAATATCAATTAAAACTCATATATGCATCCAACATACTCTTCCACACACAATGAACACTCACATAAATACACATAATTATCACGACATATAATTTACACACGTAATTCACATAGCATAGAAAGAACACATATATACACACTTAAATCACGTCACACATAAGGGTTTGACTAGAAGAAACTTATCCACCCAAACCGAATTAAATCCTAACCAAGGTCAATTACCCTTAATCTCACTTAATTAGGACTTAATAAAAGTCGGGGTGTTACAATTTGCGCCCCATATATATTATTTAACAAAAATAATTTTTATTTTAGTTATTTAATGTTGCAAGATTAAAAAAAATTAATATTCATTTAATTATTAATTGTCTTGCAATAATATATGATATGAGAGCATCTTGGCAAATCTCATTTAATGTTAAGTTATCCTCATGGAGCCTTCCCATTGGTTGTGACACTCTAATTGCATTTATCCTTCATTAAATGCTCAACCAATCACACATCAATCCTTATTTTCTCAAATCTCTTAAAATTCTTTTTTTTTCTCTTCTCACCCTCACATCATTTTTCGCCCCCTCTCTCTCTCTAGCTAGCCCCCACTCATTTTTTTAGCCTCCACTCATATTTTCACATAACCTATGCTCATACTTTTCACCTAGCCTCCACTCATATTTTTCACCTAGCCTCTTCTCATATTTTTTTCACCTAGCCTCTTCTCATATTCTCACCTAGCCTCCACTCATATTTTCTACCTAGCCTCTTCTCATATTTTCCACCTAGTCTCTTCTCATATTTTTTTCACTTAGCCTCCATACTCATATTTTCCACCTAGCCTCTTCTCATATTTTTCTCACCTAGCCTCTTCTCATATTCTCACTTAGCCTCTTCTCATATTTTCCACCTAGCCTCTTCTCATATTTTTTTCACTTAGCCTCCACTCATATTTTCCACCTAGCCTCTTCTCATATTTTTTCCACCTAGCCTCCACTCATATTTTCTACCTAACCTTCTCTCATATTTTTCACCTAGCCTATGCTTCTAATTTTCGCATAGCCTCCTCACCACCTAGCCTCCACTCATTTTTTTTTTCACCTAGCCTCTCATCACCTCACCTCATCTCTATCACCTCCACCTTTCATAAAGCCTTCACCTTTACTCATAAAGCCTTCACCTTTACACACAAAGTCATCAACTTTATACATAAAACATTCACCTTTACCTTTCTATAGCCCTCACCCTCAAAAAGCTCTCACCTTTACACCTAAAGCTCTAACCTTTACACCTCACCTCACCTCTCACGGCCTCCCTCTCTCTAACCCTCACACCCCTCACACCTCTACCCCCAACCTCTCTACCTAAGCCTCATACCACTCATCTAAACCCTCCTCATCCCATCAATCGCGTGCATACCCTCACCCCTACCATAACACATCACCAAACTCTCACAACTCACCTCCTAACCCTCTTAAACTTCACCACTCATCACCTATACACATAACCTTCATCTTAACCTCTCAAACTCGACCTTTAACCCTTCAACCACCATCAAACCATAGCCTTTTCTTTCCCTAGCCTTTTTTTCTTGTAAGCTTCAAACCATATCCTTGTGTCATAACTACGGGTTCAAAAGGCATAACTAGAGGCAAAGACAAAGGAGTGATGTTGAAGGAAGTGCATGAAGACAAAGGTTGAAACTTTTTGGTGAATTCATGGTAAAGATTCACAAAGGTTGAAACTTTTTTGTTCAAACCTTACCCAGGAATCAAAAGGTTGAAACTTTTTGTTCAATCAAGAAGGTTGCACATGTCTAGGGGGAGATTGATCAAGGTGAGAACCTTGAAGATACCAACAACATGGAGGAGAATGAAGTTGAGGGGGAGCATGCTACTCATGAAGAACCACCTCTACAACCTCATCAAGACTTGGTTGCTTCATTTCACAACTTGGAAGTTCAAGGTTTGGGTTACTACCGGCAAAGATCAAGTTCATATAATGCAAGCCCTAACACCAACACTCTTAGTGAAATTCGGGACCTACTCTTCCTAGCACTTCAAGGAAATAGACGCTACATTTGAAGACCACCCTTGTTTGGGTTGATTTTTGATGAAAACAAAGGGGGAGGAATAGTAGAAGAAAAGCACAAGAAGTAGTAGCTTCTAAGTAGCCTTTAGTATGATCTTAGTAGTATAGGTGCATACACCTAGGGGAGCAAATAGCTTACTTAATCTTGATTATTTTTCTTTATGCATAACTTTAAGCATTTCTTTGTATTTTGCTATTGCATAAGTTAAATTACAAAAGTTAAATTCTACTATTTGCTTATCTCTCAATATTATGATTATGCTACTATGAGAAATAATTCCTAAGTCCCCAAGACTTAAGAATAATTTTCCATAATAAGATCAAACAAAACTCTTATTCTACTTAAGATTGTTATCATCAAAAAGGGGGAGATTGTTAGCTCCAAGAACCCTACATTGTCATAAGATGTTTTGAATGATAAAAATCTTTAAGTGTTGGATAAGAATTTTGCTTGTGAATACTAATGGTTTCATCAAGTGTTTCAGGAGGTTAACCTATGAGGTATTAAAAATATTAAGAAAACACTTGAAGCAAAAGAGCACCCAAGAGGCGCATAGCATAGCCTCAAGCAAGCTAGAGGCGCATAGCATAAGCTAAAGCTAGAGGCTCATAGCATAAGCTCAAAGCATCAAGGGAAGCTTCTTGCACCACAAGCAAGCTATAGGTGGAGCATAGCATAAGCTCAAGACACCAAGGGAAGCTTCTTGCATCACAAGCAAGCTATAGGTGGAGCATAGCATAAGCTCAAGACACCAAGGGAAGCTTCTTGCAACACAAGCAACCTCTAGGTGGAGCAAAATACAAGCTCAACACATCTAGGAAGCTCAAGCAAGCTCAAGCTAGTAAGCAAAGCTACCTAGCAACCAAAGCTAATCACCTAGGCTTGGTGATAGTAGAACAAGCTAAGCACACCAAGGGAGCTCAAGCAAGATTAAGCTCAAGCAAGCTCAAGTAAGCATAGGCGCATGGAAGCATGAGCTCAAGCATTAAAGACAAGTTCAAAGTTTCCTTATTTGGAAGTGGACTTTGATGCCTATAAATACCTCATCATTTGACAAGAGCAAAAAGAGAATCAAGAACAAAAAGTCGAAACTCTGTCAAAAATCCAAACAATCATTTGTACTCGAATCCATATACATTTAGATCAAAAGGGGTAATTTGTAAGGTTTTAGCTAAGAACAATTTGAATATCCTTGCATTTGCAAGTTAAGCTTTGAAGATCAAATAAGATAAAAACTTAGTTGCATCTAAGTTCTTATTTGATTCTTAGAATCACTAGAATCTCTTCAATGCATTGTTTGTACAAGTCCTTCTAGTTGTGAAGGCAGAAGTCCTTGAAGGTTCAAGGCAGGGTAGAAAGACCTTCAGTGTTGAAGGCAAGGAAGTCATCTCTAGGTTGAGGTGCAGTTAGTCACTTCAGGTGTGAAGTGCAAGAAGTCCCCAGTGGTGTGCTGAGGCAGAAATCCTTCAAGTCTTTGGAGGTGGTGATTAGTAAACTCTCAAGTGAAGCTTGAGGACTGGAGTAGGCACATTGCCGAACCAGTATAAAAACTTACTATGTGCACTCTCTCTACCTTTATCTTTTACATAGCATTTTCGCATAACATAGAGCACACACACTTGCACCTAACTTGATTAAAGTAACATAACTTAGCCACCTAGAGCCAAAGCTCAAAGGCTACATCAATTTACTTAATTTACAAGCACAAAGTGATTATAACATAAGCAAGCCTTACACCTAAGGCTAAGCTAATTCGAAACTTAAGCTTGCATCATTCTCTGATCCGCTGCACTCTATAACTAGACAAGCTTATAGCTTGATCAGAATTGCAAGTTTCAGGAAGCAAAGTTTTTAAGTAGACGTGATTCAACCCCCCCTTCTCACGTCACAAGCACCTTCACTCACAACAAAATCAAAAATCCCAAATATAACCCTAAGCCCCCAAAACCGAGATTGGAGAGAAATATACATCAATGGAGAAAAAGAAATACTCTACACTTACCCACAATATACTAGATGAGCAATGGTAACTTGAATCTTGAAGATTGATGAAGATTTGAGGTAATTGGTTTCTTGAGAGGGAATGAGAAGGAGAAAAGATGAGGAAAGGAAGAAGAAGAAATGAGGGGGGAGAGAGAACACGGGAAAGAAAGGGGAGAAAGAAGAAAATGGAAGGAAAAAGAGGGGGGAGGTGGGGCCCACGTGGTCCTATCTCCCCGAGTGTACCGTGATCTCTTACTAAAACAAACTCAGACTACCCAAGGTATTACACACTAAAATTAGTACATCTCTATTTTTTTTTCACTTTAACTGAACAAATAACAAACATTGTATAAATAAATTAAATCACATATAGAGCTAAACTCAAATTCGTGCTTAGCAATTTATCTACTGTCTCATTAGGTTTATAAACATTATTAATTGATTATTAGATTTTAGTTAAATTATATTTTCATTAAGAGTAATCAAATTAGACATTAAAATAAAAAATAGAAATTCATTTACTATAAATTGTAATTATTCTATCATCATCAATCGTCAATCATCACTTGAATATCTTTATTAATTTGCATTTTTTCCTTGAGAATATTCTACCAACATGACTTCAAAATTTGATTTTGTCAAGGATACCAAATTGGAAGGAATTCTATAGGACAAAAAATGAAGGTTGATGGTTAGGGTGATATGAATTTGGGCTACACCATATTGGAATGAGAAAAAAAGACAAGTTTAACATTGAAATGGTCTTGATGGGTGAAAATGTATATTCTCAATATTAATGTTTCTTTGTTTTTTCTCAAATTATTTGTATTACTCTATAATATTTTCATTCATATAAGTATAATTTTTCGATTGTAATATGGAATCAACTTTAATTCATTATTTTTATTTGTTCTTTGTAAAATAGAATATTTTTTTTTAGTGTTTGATTTAATATTTACTTATAATTGTAACACTGCAACATGATAGAATATTACTTATAAGACAATGCTTATGTAATCTCAAATTTCACCATGAAAATGTCAAAGGAATGTATAAATTAACTTTCAAAGAGGTAACAAATATATTTTGTATATTCCCATTATAAATCTATTTAACAATAATTTCACTCTTTTTTCTTGAATGATTAATGTGACTTGTCTTTATATTTCTTAAATTGCAAATACGTTTGTAATTACTCTTTTTTTTTAATATTCCATTAGTCATTATCACTATTGCTGTCATCAAATGTATGAGTAGTGTGACTAAAACTATAGCAATTATTTAACACCTTATTTTTAAATTTATTTGATTTTTATTTGTCACGACCCAATCCGGATACGTGACCGGCACATGGGACACCGAGTCCCATGTCAGCCTTACCATGCTCTTATATCGACAAAAGCATAATACACAACGTCCACGACACGCATCTCATGCATAAATATAAATATATATACCAAAAGATGTATATCATGTCATTCTTATACACATCATACAACTAGTACAAATCATAAAATCAATATGATTAGAAATCCACAACAATACCCAAAAGATCCACAGTGAGTCTTACATAGACCCCAATACATACACTAGAATACGTACAACCTAAGAATCTTATTTGTAACCTTATGGAGCACAAGACCTAAACTTCCAACTATTACAAAATGCCTCTAGACCATGAGGCTCACCATAACTAAGAGCTCGGAGGTACAGTCGAGTTCATCCCTTGCTTTGCACTTGTGTCTGAAAATGTTTTGTATGAATGGGTGAGTCATACACTCAGTGAATAATAGATTAAAAATAGTTTAAACTTCAGCAAACAACAAATACCTACAAGTATCCACAATTCCCAATTATAATATCCTAATAACTCTTACGTCAATCTCGTCTCACACTCTCTTTTAATTAAAAGTGTTTTACTTATGGATCCCGGGAGCCCCGCCCCTCCTCA
Source organism: Aeschynomene evenia (assembly GCA_013621005.1). Lineage (NCBI taxonomy): Eukaryota > Viridiplantae > Streptophyta > Magnoliopsida > Fabales > Fabaceae > Aeschynomene > Aeschynomene evenia. The sequence goes on from CM024268.1 coordinate 15,521,866, forward strand.
GATCCTTATTTATGTCCCGGGAGCCCAGCCCCTCCTCGGACTTATACTTTAAGGAACCCCGGGAGCCCCGCCCCTCCTCAGGTTCTTAATCTTAGACCCCGGGAGCCCTGCCCCTCCTCAGGTCTTGTCACCAATCTTTATTGACTTTCGAATTTTATCCTCTCCACATAATACTTATCTCACATAAACGCATTTCCGTTCATACTCCTATCATCGTCGTATCATAACACAACAACATCAAATCATCATTGTATCATCATCACACCCTTTTCATACCATTAACACATTGTCGTTTCATCATCATCATATCATTAATACAACGACATCAAATCATCATCATGTCAAAATCATATTATTACATAAAACAAAGAAATTTCTAGATTCCCACACATCCAATCTCATCCAATACCAAATTATCATCATAAACACTCATGTGTCAAGTTTTCGGGTAGTGGTGAACGAGGGGAAATGGAGGTATAACTTAAACACATGAAAGAAATGAGTTAGAATGATAAAAAAAGAAGTTTTTACACTGTGTAATCGATTACAGACTCACTGTAATCGATTACAGCAGAAAAATTTGTTTTGGAAGATGATTTTTCGCAAAAATTGGCAACCTGTAATCGATTACCAACTTGTGGTAATCGATTACAGAGTCTTGGTAATCGATTACAGTAATCGATTACCAAGTCGTTGTAATCGATTACAACCTGGGTCAGAGACGAAATTCTGCAGAAAATTGTTCGAAAATCATCTCCAAATCCACATTTTCACCACAACACATCCAAATCAAACACAACCAATATACAATATCAATCATATATCAACCAATCTCAGTCCCTATTAATTATCATATCAAGAAATTCACAATATCAATCAAAATCAAACATAAACCATAAATAACCCATTACTCACAAAATACTCCAATGGAGTCCATGGCTCAATCCATAGCTAGGATGAGTTGCCTAGAGCTTCTCTAGTTGAATGAGACCCTAGAGAACACATCAAAATCCTCAGATTCTCAACAAAATCAAAAACCCCCAATTTAAATCTTAAAACCCCAAAACCGCAAATAGAAAGAAATAGACACCAATGGAGAGAAAGAAATACTCTACACTTACCCACAAACCAAGAGATGAGATTTGACACAGATCTTCAAGATTGGTGAAGATTTCTTAGAGAGAGAGAGAGATAGAGAGAAGAAGAAAAAGGAAATGGAGGGGGTGATGGAGAAGAGAGAGCACGGGAGGGAGAAGAGAAAAGGGAAGGGAAAAGGAAAAAGAAAGGGGAGGTGGGGCCCGCTAGATGTCCTGTCTCCCCGGGATGTACTGTGATCTCTTACTCATAAAACTCAGACTACCTCAGGTATTACATTATTTATCTACTATCTTTTCTCAATATGGACCTCATCTAATGTATTTCTCTATGTAGGACAATTTGGATCGACAACACAATCAGTTTCTAATTAAATCAATCATTCTACCATTGTGACATGATATAATGATAGATAAAGATGAAATGGTTTATGACTGTTCTTTTATTTATTTATTTTTATGATTTTGTAGAAGGTTGCATATATATATTTATGGTCCATGCTTTCAAGGTTTGTGTCATTTCCTTTATCTTTTATTCCGATCATAAAGTTTGTTCATTCAGAAAATTAAGTCTTCATAAGATATATTAGTTTATTTCCCCTTTTTTTTAGATAGACTTCTTTTGATCAAAATGTAATGGTTTTACTGTTGAATTGTTGATTAATGAGTTTGATGATGATGTGTCACACTCAAATTTATTTTTAAGTTTTTAATTCTAATTGTTTTAATATTATAATTATGAAACATACAATAGTTATTAAAACATTCTAATAACTCTTGACCTTTCATATGATGCATTGAGTTATGCACAAATAAATAAATAATTTCAATGCATAAAAGGAGAGCTATAAACTTTAGAAGACAATTTAATTGAATTTATCACAATTTATGAGGAGAACTAATATATAGGCTAACAATAATTAACAAATGTTATCAATCTTTTTTCGTATTTTTTTCTTAATTATTATCATTATGTTTTCAAACACTCACAAATAAGTAGCAACATTTAGATGAATAGACCTTAAACAATTGATGAACTCATTACTATTTTTGGTTACATAGTAAGTAGAAAAACTAATAGGTTGATGATAAATGTGATGACGTTATTCATAACAATAAGAGTAGTGGTGCTAATAATTATAATAATTACAATGCATAAAAAGGAGTTATAAATTTAATAAAATTAAAGCAAGAATTAAAAAATAGAGAATGAAAGCATGATAGATTCCTAAATAAATCAATCATTCCACTAAATTTATTACGATTTTTAGAGTTATGATCAACATGAAACTAAAATAATATAAAATTATTCCCTCCATTTTTTATTTGTCCACTTTCATTTTTCACAATATTTTAGAGAATGATTATTTTACTCTCAAAACTAACAAAAGATTAGTATAATTTATTACATTACCCTTAATCTAAAATACTTCATTATTAGTATCGTATTCTCTAATTTCAATTTACTAGGTAAAAGAGAGTGCTTTAATTAAGGGTTAAATAGAAAAAAATATTTAAAATTACCTAAAATTCCTAACTAGACAAATAAAAAAACAAGCTACAAAGTGAAAGTGAACAAATAAAAAAAAAGAAGGAAGTAATAGATAAATAATATATATTACATATACAAATATTATTTTTTTATCCGTGCATAGCACGGGTTCATACACTAGTATTATTCTAAAATCGGGTTTTGGAGAGAGAAGAATTGCTGACGTGTTATTACACACCCATTTAGTATCATGTCTATTAATTGTCAATTAATACATCAATATCATGAAATCAAAATATAATCTCACATATTGTGACATCCCGGGCTTAAGAACTCCATGGTTAAGCGTGCTTAACCTGAAGCAATTTTGGGATGGGTGACCTTCTGGGAAGTTTTCTCAGAAAGTGTGCGAGTGAGGACAAAACACACTGGAAAGTCTTGTGTTGGTCAGAGGACAGTCGTCAACACCTTCAAGTTGTCAAGGGGTGTTACAGATGGTATAAGAGCCTGACCTCTCCCAGTACGGTATGGTTTGAGGACGAACCAAGCGGAAGCTGGTGGGTATGTGACATCCCGGGCACTGATGAGGGCGGGGAGTGATCGCCGATGCAAGACGCACGAACAAGGAGCGGCTCCTGGCAGACTTCTAAGTGGGAGGGGTACATGAATGAATCGAATTTACACCGGAATGAGAGAGATCTGAAGGCTATATAGGTATGGGACTATACAGTTGAGGATAACTTAAAGAAGGAATTGATTTGCACTACTCATACCAACAAGATGCATATACTTTTTGGTAGCCTATCCCTTAAGAACTCCTTAACCTGGAGCAATTCTTGGATAGGTGACCTTCTGGGAAGTTTTCTCAGAAAGTGTGCGAGTGAGGACAAAACACACTGGAAAGTCTCGTGTTGGTCAGAGGACAGTCGTCAACACCTTCAAGTTGTCAAGGGGTGTTACACATACATATTATCATCAAATATATTTCAATCAAATCAATTTAAATAAAATATATATCACATATATGATATGATTTCAATTCTAATTTCATTTTAAAAAATAGTGAGATTTCTTGAAGAAGGTTTCTCTATCAAATCATATTTATATATACATATTTTATTGTAACATATCTCTTCATTTTTTCAGATCCATTTTTCCTCTCCACCTTATCAATCCTCTTGACTTTAATTTTTTCTTCTTTCTTCATTGTTCTTGTTCTGTCATTTCTCTTTTTTGTTCTTCCTCTATTTTCTTTTGTTTTTTAATCTATTTTTTTCATCTACCTTCTTCCTCATCCTTCATATTTTTCTCTAATTTTTTATCCCTTTTTTCTCTTTCATTTTTTCTTTCATCCTTCTTTACATTTTTTTTTGTCTTTTGTATTTCATCTTTTCCTTTTTTTCTTCTACCTCTTTTTCTCTTTTTTTTTTATTTTTCTCACCTCATTCAACTTTCTTTTTCTTCCTCCATTTTTCTTTTATTTTTTTTCTTTATGACATGAAAGACTTTCTTTATTTTTTAATGTTTTATTTGTTGAAAGGAATGAGAAAATTCAACAAAATTTTTTTATGGGTATTCATTTTTGTTTGTTTATTATTAAAGATAGAGTAAATACCTTAAATAGTCACTCAAGAGCAACTTTGAAGACAATTTAGTCCTTCAAGAATTGAAAGTGACCAAATAGTCCCTCAAGATTAATTTTATAGGACACATTAAATGAGAATTTAGTCCCTCCGTTAAGTTTTTGTTAATTGAGTTGCATTGATGTGTATGACATATCAACCAAGTTACGTCATATTTGTAACTCGGTCAACATAAACTTAACAGAAAGACTAAATTGTCACTTAAAGTGTCCTATAAAATTAATCTTGAAAGACTACTTTATCACTTTCAAATCATAAAGGACTGAATTGTCCTCGAAATTAATCATGAGGGACTAAATAGGATATTCACTCTTAAAGATAAAAACTTTCTATTTTTTACTATTTGATTTTTTATATGAAATAATCTTTTAAGATTCCAACTTGAATACTCCTTTTTATTTTTAATTATGTTGCAGAGAAAGAGAAAAAATGCCAACTTTCTTATAGGTATATATTTTTTCATAAATTTTTCATATATTTTTAATATTTTTCATAAATTTCTTACTATTATTGTTCGTTTTCTACTTTCAATAATCATATATGTCTAATCTACTTTAAAACTATTCATGAATTTGATGTAATAGCTTGAATTTTTTTTTCTACAAATCAAATTGATGAGTACTTAAAAAATTAAAACAGATTTTATTGAGATTATTTATTAAAAGAATATATTATTTGTAATAAATGCAATATTTATAATCAATTAAAGTATTATCATCATGACTCAAAATTAGATTAAATAAATTTATTAGAGTATAATATGTTTATTTTTTTAGATTCATTTTTTATTTTTTTTATTTTAAATTTAAAATCAAATCATTGATATTAATAAACAAAATTAATTGATTGATTTTGATTTGAATTTTATTTATACTCATGATTTATAAATTTTTGATAAATATTTGATATTTTATATTTTTTAAAAAGAATAATATTTGTTTAAGATATACTAAATTTCATTTAAAATAGAAATATTAAGAATTAATTAAATAACAACCAATTGACTAACTAATAATATTGTAATCTAAGTCATGTATTATATAATTATCTGATTAATTTATTATATTTGATTATGATACTATTATTAATCATGATCTCAAATTCATGGTTGAATCATATATGGACATAATGAGTCAAAATTAAATTATTAATAAATCATATCATCTTTTTTTTAAAATGAACAATTCATAATTAATTCATAAAATTTCAAGAAAAAAAAAAGAATAATTCTTGTTCAATTAAAAAAGATCACATAATAGTTGTAATAAGTATAATTTATCATCATGCACCATTCATAATTTCAATTGAATCATATTATTTTCATGATTCATATGATATTTTTCAATAATATCATTTGCAAGAGTCGGTAATCATGAAATTTATTTTAATAGAAAATATTTGTTAATATTTTAATTTATAGAAAAAGAATCTCATTTTTAACAATAATATTAATATAGTAGTTGATATAATTAACTATGATAGTTTGAAATTGATTTTATTTTAATCAGTAGTTTTTTATAAGTTATTTATTTAACCATAAAAATAATTTACATTCAAAATTTATATTTAACAAATATATTAATTATAATAATAAATATAATTTAATTGTAGTTGGTTCATATTTGATTATAAAACAATTCATATATATTAATTTTCTTTTAAATTAGATTTAGTTTTAAGCAATAGAATTTGAAAAAATATATATTTTATTCAAACAATTCAGACTACATTTTATTTATATTATTTATCTAAAAATACATATTATGATATATGATCAGTACAATTAACATAATTTGTTTATAATTTTATTATAATTTGATGTATATAATTTTTATCATACAATATAATTAATCTAGAAATATGTTATTTTTATTCTTTTAAATATTTAAAATTCTATTTTTTAAATAAATTAAATATTTTTTATTATTAACGATTTCGTGCATCGCACGAGTTATAGACTAGTATTATCTTAAAAGAAAGAAACAAACTATGAAATCATGATGTGACCATTGATGATTGACCTGAAATGACTTAACCATTAAAAACTAATTACTCGAAAATTATCGTGCACAACTTATTAGGTGTTTCAGTTGATTTTTTTATTGTGCATTAAGTATATTGAGAAATTATTAGGTGCACTCAGAGCAAATGATTCATTTGCTCTGCACCATTTATATTATGACAAATCATCAGTGGAGTCCATTAAAATTTAAGTTTAACTAAACCAAAGTTAAACTTAACCAATCTATTCTATTTACTATTACTTCTTGTAAAAATAAACACACTACCTCTATTTCTCACACCACACCAAACTACCACCACCACTCCCCCTGCGCCGCCACCACCACGCTGTGCCGCCGCGCCGTCGTTCCGTCACGCCACTGCACTGCCCTCACTGTGTTGCTGGGAGTGATTATTTTCTACTGAAGGTTTGTGACTTCTACTGTTGCTGCTGCTGGTTTGTGACTTCTACTACTGCTGCCCAGGTTTATGTAAATGTTAGTGTGTGTTTCGGGGAATTTGTATTGGTTAATAATTATTCTTAAACATTGCAGCTATAAATTTGTCTAATGATCATTATGTAGTGTTATTAGCAATTGCACACAAGGTGTTTGATAAATTGTAAAAATAAAAAATATCTTTTTTTTTTTCTTTTTAAGAGTTATTTTATTAAACTATATGTAATATTTCTTTTCAATGATGATAGTAATTTCACTTTTATTACTGTTATTGAAAACAAAATCATCTTAATTGGTCATCATGTACACACCTTTTCACATTTTTTCTTTTTGTCGTTGTTGGTCTTGGATTTACGTTTTGCATAATAACTTATTCTACTATTAGTTGCTGTTCACAAATAGATCGATTTTAAATCTAAACACTGTTTCGATAATTAGCATGTTAATTATGTTACAGCGAAAGCAGTAGTTCAGCTAAATCCTAACACTGTTAATTGAGGGCGGTACAGTGGCGCGGCGGCACGGCAGCGTGGCGGCGCGACGTAGGGGCGGCGGTTGTGGCGGCGGCGCGACGGGAGTGGTGGTGGTTTGGTGTGAGAGATAGTGATAGTATGTTTATTTTTGTAGAAAGTAATAGTAAATAGAGTGAAATAGTAAATAATAGAGTGGATTAGTTAAGTTTAACTTTGGTTAGATTAAACTTAAATTTTAATAGATCCCACTAATAATTTGTCATAAAATAAATGGTGCAGAGTAAATGAGCAATGAGCACCCACTATCACTGCTCTGCTCTAAGTGCTCCTAATAATTTCTTTTAAGTATTTACCTTTCCTCAATAAAATAGTTTAAGTCAACAATGGTTAGTAACAAAACGAAATATAAAATTGCTCAAACAAACCAAGGCCAAGCAACCACTTACTCGTCACACACCAAATACCAATAATTGATCAATCTCCGCCTAATCCCTTCTGTATTGAAGTTGTCACCACTGAATACACCCAGAACCCAATTCACTGAATACACACTCCCTCTTCTCCCTTCCAGCCAACACCAATGTTCTAACACCACTACACTCCCCACCAATTAGAAAAATCATGTTCTTCTCTTTCCCTTGTATTACTATTCAGTTCGTCTTTCTCCTCCTCATTGTTCCACCAACCTCTTCCGACCCATGTCCCTGGAGCGGCTCCAATGCGACCACAATCTACGACGCCCTTACCAACCACGCTCTCCCTAGGGGCCTCTTCCCCGAAGGAGTCAAGGACTTCGGTTTGGGCGCCGATGGCCGCTTCTGGGTACACCTTGATCAGGCCTGCAACGCCAAGTTCGAGAGCTCGTTGCATTACGACAGGAACGTCTCTGGGTCCCTCAGTTGCGGCAAGATCGACTCCCTCACCGGCATGGAGGCCCAGGATCTGTTCCTCTGGTTGCCAGTCGTTAGCATCCGTGTCGACATCCCCAGCTCTGGCTTAATTTACATCGATGTTGGCGCTGCTTCCAAGAAATTCGCCGTCTCCCTCTTCGAAAAGCCACCCGAATGTGTAGCTGTTCTGCCTGAGGTTGGCCAACATGGTTGGTCTGCTCTTGGAGATGTTTCCGATGTCGGGTTAGCCTTTTTTCCCCCTTTGTTTTCTTCAATTTTTTGATTTTATTTTTTATTATTCTCTTGTATTGTGGAATGTAGAGCGCTGGCAACAGAAATTGTGTTGTCAATTTTGTAGACGGGTACGGGCAAAGGTGGTGATAGTATTGGTCGTGGTCGATTTCAATCGCTATGTGGCTTAGTTTGGTGGGTAGCTGTAGTGTTGAGAAGATTTAGAGCCATTATGATTAATTTGTGGTTAAGTAAATGCACATGGAGGTTTTGAATTCATGTGTTTTGATCTTCTTCTAAACCCTTTTTTTTTTATTTATCATTGTTCTCGTGCTATTAGGGAATTGGTTATATTTTGTTCTTAATTTTTGTTGCATGGTAAAAGTTTTCGTGGTGTGTGTTCTGTTGCCATTGTCATGGAGAGAGGACTAGGAATGAAGAGTTGTTGTGGTTTAATTAATGGGGAAACATACCTTCTACACGCATATGTTATGTGAGAATAAATTGAGAAAATAGACAAATAAACAGAAATGCCTCATGTTACGAAATTAACTTTCGTATTGCACTACTACTAATGTGTCTGTTTGGTACTTTGGTCAGTATTCCTTTAACATCTCTTTTCTCTCGCCATTTTTAAATTTTATCTGCTTCCTATTTGATGAAAAACATCATTAGCACAGTTCGTACCACAAATTTGCTGCACCATATAGCATGATTCATAAATAAATGATGGGTTACATATTTTTTGAGTGGAGTGTATGAATGTACGAGAAAGTTAAGAATGATATGTACAAATATCACTACTCTTAAATATATATGCTCATGGGTGACATAACATGATAGGTTCAAATGTTTTAGTCATGGCTTTATGTTTTTCCCCTTTCCTTCTTTATTGTCACTCCAATATGTAGTTAGTATCTTTTTAGACTTTTGATGCACTGGAAACGATTTTCTGCGGAATATGTTGGGTAATATGTTGGGTTGGTCTTAATTATGACGACTTTTTTTTTTCTTTGAAAGTCTCTAGTATGGAGGCTTTCATCTAAATCCTCTCTACTTCTCTGTTTGGAATGATGATACCCTGATCATAATAAGGTTCCTTTACCAACGCTTTTTGTGAGCTGGAGTATGACTTTTGTTCTTCTTTGTGCCTGAAGGGCTAATGGCCTAAAGTGTATTTGCAGAATGTAAATAGTTGCATTCAAGTCATGAGCATCTAATAACTAGCTCTTTTAGCTTAAGAATTTAGGCTAAAATATACTGTATTATTTCATATGCAGGGTCAATCTGGAAGGCTCAGGTATCAAGTGGGTCAGGGAACTTCTTGAGAAGATGTTCTATAGACCATGAATGAATGGGTGAATGAAGTTCTTCAGCGGTTCAATCATCATTTATTCTCAATTCAGATCGTATGCCTTTGGAGAGTTTGAATTAACAGGTCCGTTGATTTGGTCCTGCTGTATTGTTTGTCTTATCTCCCCATAGGAGTCAATATAGTAGAGGCAGCCTCCGTGTCTTGGTAATTAATTGGTTGATAGGTACTTATAAAGGAAGTAACGAGATATGTTTCCAGAATCTGTTCCACATTGGAAAAAGAGAAAAGTGCTAAATGGATCGAGTTGAAATCGATTCAGGGGACAAGTCTTCAAAAGATTTTGGTGTATGCTAAATTTTATGGTGTTATTAAAGTATATTCAAGTGTTTAATTCAATCATATTTATTTTACTAGTTTAACATAGACCGAACTATGTGCACCTTTGATATGAAAATTCGTGGCTAGAGTTTGCGTAACATCATTTTTGTGACTAAAATACATCAATACTTTTAAATAAGATTACACATGTTAGTAACATTTCCTCATGACTAGCTAGTGTGTTTGTGCTGCTTGCTTCGTCGGACATACAATAGTTCAAATGTTGATCATCGTATGATGATTTAATTGTTTTCGGTTGTTTGCGTGAGAAAGGCTTACACGATCAATTCATTTCATTTGTTTAAATTTTGATCTGAATATTTTATGTAGTGTAGCCGCTTGTTTTACCGGGCGATTCATCTTAAATGAATGAGGTAGAAACCCATAGGTTTGTATTTGTACGATGAAATTTGACTTTCACAACCTGGAATAAGGGAAGTGGTCTGTACAATGTGTAGAACGTTGAAAGGTCTCAATTAGAGAATGTGTAGTTTAGCATACCTCTAAAGTTCAATATGGTATCAAGAGACTTTTCTTCCTTCTGCTTTCTCTGATCGGTGCAACATGTTCTTGCTTCGATCCTGTTTTTTTTTTTCTTGAGTGATTTTTCTTCTCTGTTTCGTGATTCCTCCATCGATGAGCTCACGAATCATTTCTTCCTTCACCAATCGGACAGTCCCGGTCTGGTTCTTGTCTCTCAACCACTCACCGACGATAATTACGATTCTTGGCGTTGTTCAATGGAGCTTGCACTTTCTGTCAAGAACAAGCTCGGCTTCGTTGACGGTTCGCTGCCACGTCCTGATGAGGATGATCCTCGTGCACTTGCTCTGTGGACACGTAGCAACAATATCGTCATTGCTTGGATTTTAAATTGCATTTCCAAAGAGATTGTTGCAAGCATCATGCGTTCCAAGATTGTTGCAGATATATGGAGTGATCTCCGCGAGCGTTATTCTTAAAATAACGGTCCTCGTATCTTTCAACTTCGACGCGAGATCATGAGTCTTGTGCAAGGATCTGATTCTTTTAGCGTCTACTTCACTAAGCTCAAAGCGATTTGGGATGAATTCACTACTTTTCGTCAAATTACAAATTGCACCTGTGGTGGAATTCGACCTCTACTTGATTTTCAACAAGATGAATATGTTATGTTTTTCCTCATGGGTTTGAATGATCAATTTCTCCGATCCGCGGTCAATTGCTTCTGCAGGAGCCACTTCCTCCAATTAACCGTATTCTTGCCTTATTGATTCAGGAAGAAAAACAAGAGCTTAGTGTCAAAACCGATGTTGCTTCTGTTTTTGCTGTTAAAACAGATTCTCGTTCCATTATTTCCAAGAAGGATCGTCCTAAATACAGTCATTGTGGTGTTCTAGGCCACACAATGGATAAGTGCTCCAAGATCCATGGATATCCTCCAGAATACAAGTCAAAAGGCAAGAATCTTGTCACAACTTCAGTCAATTCAGTGGCAGCGGAATCTTGCACAGATCTCAGTTCTGCGCCAATCAATCACTCATAGTACTAACATCTTTTTGCAATGTTGTCTTCCTCTAAACTGAACACCAATTTGGTGGAAGCTTCTGTTACAATGCCTGAAGGTATCATTCCTTCCAACTCTTATGGTTCTAAAATATAAAATGATTGTTGGATTATGGATAGCGGTGCCACAAGTCATGTGTGTTTTACTCTGTCATTATTTGTTTCCTTTGAGCCATTACACAACTCTCATGTTTCTTTGCCAAATAAACAAAAAATACCTGCATTAGGCATAGGCACTGTCAGCCTTGTTGGTCTGCATTTACAACAAGTGCTTTTTGTTACATCTTTTGCTTTCAACTTAATCTCAGTGCGATCTTTTAACAAAACTAATCCTACACTGGTTACTTTTTCTGATGACTTCTTTGTAATCCAGGACAGGTACAATTTGAGGATGATTGGCAAGGGTAAGGTGGATAATGAACTCTATTTTTTCCATCCTACTCAGCCAAAGTCCACTGGGAAAGATTCAAATAATAATCAATTTCTTCCTTTGCCTTCAATCTCTATTTCCTCTACTTGTAATTCTGTCTCTTTAAATAAAGTCTCATCACATGTTTAGCATTCTAGATTAGGTCACATGTCACAGAAACCACTTTCTTGGTTATTGAGACAAACTTTCTAATCTTTGTACTGGCTCTCATACTACAAATGAAAATTCAATTGATTCTAATAATTTTGGCACCTGCTCCATTTGTCCTTTAGCTAAGCAATCTAGACTTAGTTTTATTTCTTCACTGTGACACATGGGGTCCTTTCAAGAAAGCAACTTATGCATGTTATAGTTATTTCTTGACAATTGTCGATGACTATAGTCAATACACTTGGATTTGTCTTCCCAAATCAAAATCTGAGGCAACACAAAGGTTAAAACAATTTTTTAACATGGTTGAAACTCAATTTCATACTTCCATCAAGTGTATGCGATCAGATAATGCCAACAAACTGGAGCTTGCTGATTTTTTGATAGAAAAGGGCACTCTTCATCAATTTTCTTGTGTGGCTACACCTCAACAAAATTCTATGGTTGAGATGAAAGACAAACATTTATTGAATGTAGCTAGAGCTCTCCTCTTTCAGTCTTAAGTTCCCTTAGAATTTTGGGGAGATTGTGTCTCCACTGCTGCCTATATCATTAATAAAAGCCCTTCACAGATATTGAACATGCAGACCCCTTTTGAAAGGATTCATTCGAAGGATCTAGATTATTCTCTATTAAGGACATCTGGTTGTTTATGCTTTGCTTCCACATTGTCCTCATCAAGACACAAGTTCAGCCCCAGAGCAGTAAAAGCAGTTTTCATTGGTTATGCTTCTGGGTACAAAGGATATAAATGTTATGACTTAACCAAAAGGTCAGTCTTCATTTCTAGAGATTTCATTTTTCATGAGCAATCATTCCCTTCCATCACATACACATACTGAGCCACACATTGATCCTTTCCCTCACTTAGTCCTACCTATAATCCATATAGATACAGACCCTACAAACACATCCAACACAATCACATCCAACACAAATCCTACATCTATCCCAGCTATTGCAGAACCTGTTACCTCTACCAACACTATACCCTTGAGGAGATCCTCAAGACCTCATAGACCACCCTCTTACCTTAGCCAATATCATTGTAACTCTATCTCCACTTCTCCATGCTTATATCCCATTTCCAATCACTTATCCTACCATAACCTTAGCCCAACCTAAAAACCTTTATAATGCAAGTTTCTACAATTTTTGAACCCCGATTTTACCATCAGGCTGTGAATAAACCTAAATGGAAAAGTGCAATGAAGGCTGAACTTGATGCTATGGAAAGAACCAATACAAGGACCCTAGTCCCTCTTCCTCCTCACAACCACACTATTGGTTGTCGATGGGTGTACAAAGTCAAGTACCACCCTGATGGTTCTGTAGATAAATACAAGGCCAGACGCCCAGACTTGTGGCCAAAGGTTATACTCAACAAGCAGGTCTTGATTTCATTGATACATTTTCTCTTGTAGACAAACTCTCCATTGTTAGAGTTCTTCTCACCCTGGCAGCAGTACATAAATGGAATCTTCTCCAACTTGACATAAACAATGCTTTTCTCAATGGTGATTTGAATGAGGAAATTTACATGGACCTTCCCTTGGGATACAAGAGTAAGGGGAGAAGTTGTTGTCAATTGAATAAGTCCATTTATGGCATTAGACAAGTTTCAAGACAATGGTTTAATACTTTTGCAACAACCCTATTTGAGGATGGTTTCTCACAGTCTAGAAATGATTACTCACTCTTCACTAAAGGTTCTAATGATACCTTAGTCATTCTACTTGTTTATGTAGATGACATTATTGTGGCTGCCCCAATCCTCTCCTAATCCAACAGACAAAACTCTTTCTTCAGTGATAATTCAGATTTTTAGGATCTATGAAGTACTTTCTTGGTTTAGAAATAGCTCGATCCAAGAAAGGGATATTCCTCAGTCAAAGAAAATATACACTGTCACTTTTAGAAGATACTGGTTTTTTAGCAGCAAAACCAGCACACCTACCTATGGATCCAAATAAAAAGCTCAATGCTAGTGATGGTGATTTACTACCCGACATCAGTCAGTATAGAAGATTGATAGGGAGACTACTATACCTGACTATATCAAGACCTGACATAGCCTTTGCAGTAAACAAGCTAAGTCAATTCTCTTCTAAACCACATTCCTCTCATCTAGCTGCTATACATCATTTACTTAGATATCTAAAAAAAGCTCCTGGACAAGGACTATTTTTCTCTGCTTCCAACACACTTCAGTTACGAGCATTTGCTAATGCGGATTGGGCCGCATGCCCTAATTCCAGAAGGTCTGTGACTGGCCTTGGCGTTTTCATTGGTGATTCTTTGGTGTCCTGGAAATAAAATAAGCAAGTCACTGTTTCCAGATCTTTTGCAGAATCTGAATATAAAGCTTTAGCTGGTGTTGCTAGTGAGCTTACTTGGATGCAGTCTTTTTACTCATGGATTTTCCACTCCCTGTTCATTCAACAGCCTTATACTATGACAGTCAGGCAGCCAAACACATTGAAGTTGATTGCCATTTTGTAAGGGAGAAGGTCCAAGATAGCACGATTCGCCTAGTTCATGTCAAAAGCTAGAACCAAATTGCAAATTCAATGACCAAAGCATTGCCTGATCCCCTGTTTCATCATTTGCTATCCAAGATAGGAGTCCTAAACATTTTCGCGCCATCTTGAGGGGGAGTATTAGACAATGTGTATTTTAGCATACTTCTAGTTAGCTTACTTAACCATAGTAAGTTTATTATTTAATTCTTAACTCATTCTGTTAAGTTGTTAGTTAGCAGTTCCTTTGTGATCATTGTATAAATTAAGCTTTTGCTTCTTTCAATGATAATTCACTCATTTACACTCATTCATTCTAAAGTTCAATAATTGTCTCCTAGTACTCCCTCTATTTTTTAATAAATGTCTATTTTACACTTTTCACACTTATTAAAAAAATGATTAAATGATCTTAGAAGTATGTAATGTTTAATATAATTTACATCACTATTCTTATTAATATTATCTCTCATTTAATTTATATCTTAATTTTCTTTCTTTTATAGGAGTATCAATGGAAAAAAATAATTAATATTTTCTAGAATTTTAAATGGTTAAATATCAGTTGAAAAATAAAAAGTGTAAAATGGACACTTATTAAAAAACAGATGGAGTAATTATTTTGTATTATGTGCAGAAGAGGGCTAAACGTATGGATGGAATTTTAATCGAAGGATAGACTAAGACACTGATAATATAGAAAAAATGATCATCTCATCTTATTTGGTTATATTCAAAAAGATAATGATCATAAAAATTAAACGACATTTTTTACCGTCAACAAACTATTCCATACAAGGAGACCAAGGGAAATAATTAGTGGCAACGACAGTAAATTCACGGTTCAACAGTTCGAGGAGTGCACAAATTTCTAAATTAAACACATTTTAATCTCGGTGGAATATTCCCAAACAAGTGGACAGGTGGAAATAGCTGATAAAATTTTCTTAAACAACTTATAGTAAGAGCTAGACAAAATAAAAGGACAATGGGCGGAAAAACTACCCGATGTCTTGTGGGGATATCCCACAACCATCAGTCATCTGAAGGAAAAAAAGTAAAACACTTTTCCTATTGGCCTACGGTTCGGAAGCTATGATTCCTATTAAAGATGCCAGAAATGATACGTAAACGAATGGATTCGACGAATTGGGGGACGAGTGAAGGGTCAGCATATTGTGCTCCCTTTATCTATCTATCCACCTACACCCTCTTTGATAAAAATTCAAAATCTCCTAATTCACTTTCCCTCAAATCATTCAAGCTCATTCAACACTGACTCCCGCGTCCTCCTTCTCCCTCCCGCGTCTACCTCTTCACCTAGTCCATCGGAACCCTGCCGGCGTCGTAGAAACTCCGCCGCGTCGCTCCCTTCATTAATGTGCTCCTCCTACACCCTCATTCACAAATCAAAATCCCTAATTCACCACTTTCCCCAAATCGTTCCAAGTTCTCACTCTGTGACTCCCTCCTGCGTCCATCCTCTTCCCCTTCTTCCATCGCATCCCCGCCGGCATCGTAGCCATCTCCGCCGCGTCGCCGTCAACCGAGCTCCCTCTCCCTCCCGCGTGCTCTGTATCCCTCTCGCGTGGAGGTACTTCCTCTCGCCGTCGTACTCTCTCCCTGTCGACCGGTTCCGTACTCCATCTCCAAAAGGTTAGTGTTTATGATACGATATGATAAAGATGCTTGTTCAAGATGCTCATAAGCCTGGGGGTATATCATATATATAAGTGTTGATCTTGTTCAAGATGCTTCTTTTTTTTTAATTTATTTTTTCTTCTTTTCTCTTAAATTAAATAAAGAGAAAGCTGATATTTCTTTAGTTTTTGAGGAGCTTAGCTTCATCCCATGATAGTTTTTGGATTTATTAGCATGGTTAGAGACTCTGTTTTTTTTTTTTTTTTTTCTGGGGTGGGTTCTTTCTGGGTTTGATCCTGGTTTTAGGGTACCATACATTCAGGGTACCATACATTCAGTTGTTCTCTAACTCTTTCTGATACTTTTATTTATTTATTTATTATTAATGGAATTCTATTCTATTCTTCTATTTGAATGGGACAAGAGATCATATATATATAAAATCATGGTTATGAAGTTAGGGCAGATAAGATTAGGTTCTGTTTTAATATGTGTGAAGCCATGACAAAGATGGAATAAGCATCCTTGACCCTCTGTTTTTTTTTTCTGATTTACCCAAACTGTTCTGCATTTCTTTTTGAGAAATTTTGCTGTCTATGATGATATAAGAACATGTGTGGATGTTAAGTCTGATTTACTCATAGTTCTGAATAATGTTTAGCACTTAATACTTTGTTTTATTTTTCTAATGAAATAAGCTAAAATCTGGAATAAACAATTGTAAAGGTTGCATTCATAGATTGCAGAATTGCATGTTTTCTTGTCTGTTTTTTTCAATTTATTATTGTTCTCTCTGATGTTCATATACTTGGTCTATATATATTATTGTTTTCTCTGATGTTCATTTACTTTTTAGATATGCATTACAGGTACGTGGTAAATGGTATCATTTTGCTGGTAAGTGAAGAAAAACATGTTGGTAAGTTCTTAAAATTGTTGGTAAGTAGTGTCATCTTACCAGCATTTCCTGTTTATACTAACTAGCTAACAAAGTCAAATTACCAGCCATTTGAATTCATAATACATAATGTAGGTGACCCAAAGGGTCACTAAAAAACTAATAAAATAATTTAAATACTATCCTTGTTCTCTTTAGTATCTCTTTAGTATGAAGGAACACAATCGAAACATTGCACAAAAATTAATAATTTTGCTATTAAATTGGAAATGAGATTAAGTGTTATACAAAATGTGGAATTGAATATTTGAAAGGCACGGGGCTGGTAATTCTTTCTCATTGGCTGGTTAGCGGATACAGTGAATGCTGATTATATTTTAAAAGTGCTGGCAAGTCCTGTTTAGTAAGTGAACATTAACGATATTGCTAAAAAGATTGGCTCCCAAAGCTTTGATCTTTTTGGGTTTGCTATCCATATGTTCAGCATTATTGTGGCAGAGTCACTCTGCTTTTGCAGAGGAAGAGCGAGAGCAAGATGCTGGCCTTGTTATGAACTTTTACAAGGAGACATGTCCTTAGGCTGAAGACATCATCAAATAGCAGGTCAAGCTTCTGTACAAGCGCCACAAGAACACTGCTTTCTCATGGCTCAAGAACATTTTTCATGATTGTGCTGTTCAGGTATATTATAGTATAGTATAGTATAGTATTTGCTACTACATATATATATATACTGCTTTTCCATTTAATTAATTTGTGTTCTGTTACGTTCTTGAGTTTATTTTGACCATTTCACTAACTAACTAATTAGTGTGATGATGTTGTGAATGAGAGCAGAGCTGTGATGCTTCACTGCTGTTGGACTCAACAAGGAGGAGATTGTCGGAGAAGGAGACAGACATGAGCTTTGGGCTGAGGAACTTCAGATACATTGAGATCATCAAGGAAGCTGTGGAGAGGGAGTACCCTGATATTGTTTCTTGTGCTGATATCCTTGTCCTTTCCGCCAGAGATGACATTGTTGCAGTTCTCTGATTTCGTTGCTAGATAGATAGAGCTGTATGAATATATTAATTTTCATGTTATATGAATATGAAAATTCATGTATTGTTTTCTAAGTAGATATGATATAATAAAGGCTTAGGATTCTATGCAGCTTAATCTTTTCAATATAATTTTGGTTATTGTATTCTGTGGTTCTTTCTTGTGAGTTCTTGTTACATCTTTGGTGTTGATTTCTTAACTAATTTTGGTGCACCACACCACCTTCTTTTGCATATTAAGAGAGGGTAGCACTAACAAGAAACCACACAAACATTGAATTGTTGTCAAGAAAAATAGGATAAACATGGCTCTCCACTTTTTCTTTTTTTTATTGGATATACCTTATCATAATGTTTCTTGACTGTATATTTCTACTTGCATTTTTTCTTTCTTTGTTTGGAGTTCGATATAAATCTTGAACACTTCTATCAATAAAACTATTCAATATTTATAGAGCTTTTCACCCCTTGTTCTCTACATTTCCCAGATTTCATTTTTATGCATTTGAATTAAAGGTTTAAGGATAACTCGAGCTTTTGGTGAAAAATAAGTGCAAGGTTGCAAATGGAAAATACAAGCATGCTTGTCTCAAGAATTTCAGATTCTGAGAACCATTTAGTTATTTTGCAATTCAGAGAAAACAAAAATAGCTAATGAATCAAAGTAATAATATGTGGAAAATCTAATAAAAATAAAATATTCTTCCTTTGGCACAAATAATTACAAATGTAGATTACAGATCAAAAAAATTACAAAGATGGATTTTAAGAAAAAATCAAAGGGAAAAACATATACATATATACAAGGGAGTCTCAGGGAATACTTTTTTATCCAAGAAATTGATAAATCGTTTAGCATACATCTTGGATTCTACTACTGATATTGTTAATTTGTCATGGGGTTATATTGCACTGATTTGATGTTATTCTCAATCTTCTTTCTCACATTGTTTTCATAATTAAGTATAAGGTCATGTAGTTAACATCAGAAAACTAGAATTAGTCAATTACCTAATAGTACCCACTTCCATGACTTAATTTTGGTAACTGAGAATAAAAGTTATATAGGATTCATAAAACCAATCCTTATGCCAATCATAGACAATAGGAACAAAACTAGAAAACTAAATTTTCAAAATGCTCTAATAAATATTTTGGTTATTAAATGGTTTGTTTGGAATTGGTAGCCCTTGTAGATTTGTATCTTGAGGATTAAATAGTATTTGTGGACAAGAAAAAGCTGAAATCAACACTGCTAGAAGACATTGATGAGAGTCAGCTACCAGA
The DNA here is from genome assembly GCA_013621005.1 of Aeschynomene evenia. Classification (NCBI taxonomy): domain Eukaryota; kingdom Viridiplantae; phylum Streptophyta; class Magnoliopsida; order Fabales; family Fabaceae; genus Aeschynomene; species Aeschynomene evenia. Next base: position 15,541,354 of record CM024268.1, read on the forward strand.
GATATATGGAGGTAAATTGCCATTAGTACCAATCGAAGATTGCTGATTAAATTGCCACTGGAGAAATAAGGAGAGGCCATACAGAACTTTTCTAAATTGAGAATAACCTTATCCTAAGTCCTATTGATATGTTCTATGCATTTTTTTTTACTTCAAATAATTTCTATTGCTGTATCTGGTGTTAAATACTTATTGTAATTCTATATATAGTTCAGTCCATTTTTTTTTATTGAAGATAATTTATCTTTTGTATCTGTATCTAGTGTTAAATACATATCATAGTTTTATAGATGATTACTTTATTCGATTATGTTCAATTTACATTGATTTTGCTTTGCTTACAGAAGAGCTATTTCATATAAACTTGTTCTGTGTCTACTATTAATCAAATTGTAATGACTAATTATATATTGTGTCTCAAAAAGAGTTGTTCTTTTAAAGCTAAAGCATAACATTGTCAATGAATAAATTCATATTCCAACAATTTAGAATCTACATCTGTCATTATCAATGCTTTGGTATAATAATGCATTATGCATTTCTAAGGTAACCTCAGAGCCCAAAGACTTCAATCCAAAATGCATTATCAATGCTTTCTTTTTTTGTTTTTTCTTTCAAAAATATGTGCTGATGAATGATGATAATTAATTCTGATATAGCACTTACTTGTCTGTTGATTTTACTTCCATATCTATAGTTGATTTTACTTCCATATCTATAGCTGACATGACATTGTTGGTCGATACTAGTCCAAGTTTTCTAGTGATTCTCTCATATAGCTCTTCTTGTCTAGTTTTGTTGAGATTTGAGATTCACACTTTTTCGTATGTGCTTCCTTATACTAAAATTAGTTGAGTTGAAACTTTTCAAGGAAGAAGTTGCCATTTATGCTTATTATATATGAATTTTAATGCCCCTGTTTTGACTTTTTAGATGATACACAACTTACCAGCACAACTGTAAAATTACCAGCACTTTCAATACCTGAAGGACATATACATATAAAATGTCTTAACTAAAAAATTTCTTATTGTTTCTTCTTAATGTTATTCCAGGATGTCAGCAAAAATCTAGATGGCAACTCTAAGGATCCTAGTTAAACTGAGAGAGCTAATCATTGATTGGGTTCAAGAAGGATTTCAAGGCCTTTTTAGGCAGCTTGAGGATCAGTTCTTAATACTTTTAGGAACTGAGAACAAATTTGTACGATTTGTAAATTGTAGATTGTAATTGAGAACAAATTAAGATTGTAGATTTGTAATTGAGAACAAATTAAGATTGTACGATTTTCCATTCGAAAGTATTGATAATAGGTATAACATTATAGTTGCTAGTAAATTGTGTGCATCTGCTGGTTAATAATTGATAAGTGGTTGGTAATTTTTTGTACACGTTTGTAATTTGTGATTATTGTGAATAGGCACATATCTTTTTGTCCAATATGTTTTGTGAATATTTAATGACAGGAACATCATAGGAGTTAAGAACGAGCAGAATTTTTCATCCACAACAAGATTGATGTAAATTTTTTGTATAGAAGTATATTATCATTCTTTCTTTGTGTTAGTCTGTACTCAAGTCACTTATGTCGTGTTTATTTGATGACACATTCAATGGTTGAGTGGAAACTTAATGTAGAGCTAGAAATCTAAGGGAATTCAATGTAAACCAACCAATTGTTCCATCAAATATACAATGCCACAAATAAAACATAATAACATATTGGCTGGTTATTCATCATCTTTTGCTGATAAGTAGATAGAATAATGGTTGGTTATTTTTAAAAACTGCTGGTAAGTTATGAAAAATAAAAAGCAACCACAAATAAAACATAATAACATATTGGCTGGTTATTCATCCTCTTTTGCTGATAAGTAGATAGACTAATGGTTGGTTATTTTTTAAAACTGCTGGTAAGTTATGAAAAATACATAGCAACATCAAATAAAACATAATAACATATTGGCTGGTTATTCATCCTCTTTTGCTGATAAATATATAGACTAATGGTTGATTATTTTTTAAAACAGCTGGTAAGTTATGAAAAATACATAGCAACCACAAATAAAACATAATAACATATTGGCTGGTTATTCATCCTCTTTTGTTGATAAGTATATAGACTAATGGTTGGTTATTTTTTAAAACTGCTGGTAAGTTATGAAAAATACATAGCAACATCAAATAAAACATAATAACATATTGGCTGGTTATTCATCCTCTTTAGCTGATAAGTATATAGACTAATGGTTGATTATTTTTTAAAACAGCTGGTAAGTTATAAAAAATACATAGCAACCACAAATAAAACATAATAACATATTGGCTGGTTATTCATCCTCTTTTGTTGATAAGTATATAAACTAATGGTTGGTAATTTTTTAAAACTGCTGGTAAGTTATGAAAAATACATAGCAACCTCAAATAAAACATAATAATATATTGGCTGGTTATTCATCCTCTTTGGCTGATAAGTATATAGACTAATGGTTGGTTATTTTTTAAAACTGCTGGTAAGTTATAAAAAATACATAGCAACTTCAAATAAAACATAATAATAACATAATAACATATTGGTTGGTTATTCATCCTCTTTTGCTGATCAATAGATAGACTAATGGTTGGTTATTTTTTAAATCCGCTGGTAAGTTATGAAAAATACATACAACCACAAACAGAACATAATAATATGTTATTATGTTTTATTTGAGGTTGCTATGTATTTTTCATAACTTACCAGCAGTTTTAAAAAATAACCAACCATTAGTCTATATACTTATCAGCGAAAGAGGATGAATAACCAGTCAATATGTTATTATGTTTTATTTGAGGTTGCTATGTATTTTTCATAACTTACCAGCCGTTTTAAAAAATAACCAACCATTAGTCTATCTACTTATCAGCAGAAGAGGATGAATAACCAGCCAATATGTTATTATGTTTTATTTGTGGTTGCTTTGTATTTTTCATAACTTACCAGTTGTTTTAAAAAATAACCAACCATTATTCTATCTACTTATCAGCAAAAGAGGATAATAACCTATTCGTCCCATCTTTCGTCCATTTTACTCATTCATATAACATTTCTGTTTGTTTTGAACAATTCATGAGACAGAAATGTTATTTGAACGAAGGGTGAGCGACGAATTGGGAGATAGCATATTATGCTCCCTTTATTAAGGCACCATCCATAAACCTTTCTTTAAAAATTCAATTTCCCCAAATTCATATCATCTCCCCCAATTTTTTATTTCCCAGAATTTACCTGCCATCTTGTCATATATTTATCAATGTTTTTAGGAAAAATATCAGCAAATATAATAATTTATCTTTATCACCTGTTTTGTTTTTTTGTGACATCCATAATTAAAACAACTAGTTATTCAATTGTAATGTTTAAATATTTTTAATTTTTAATTTTTTACACCACTAAAATAATAATTAAAAATAATTATGTAATTATTTCAAATTTAAAATAAATCAATCGAATAATTTATCCTTCCGAAATAAACAAGAAATTATAAAATTTAATATCTTTATAAAATTTTGAAATTATCAAATTTTTCCTTCCAATATTTTTATTTATTTGGAATACAAAAAAAGGTTATAAGCATGATTACATTTTCAATGAATAATAGGTTGACAATCTTGGCTGGAATTATTATATCTTATCAAACACTTAGCAAGGAATCAATATTTACGATAATAACACACAGAAAATGACTTTACAACAGTATTAAATAATTACCAGCATTTCCTGTTTATACTGACTAGCGAACAAAGCCAAATTACCAGCCATTTGAATTCAAAATAGATGATTTATGTGACCCAAAGGGCCGGGTCACTGTAAAAATAATACAATAATTTAATTATTATTTTCATTCTCTTTATTGTGAAGGAACAGACTAACACAAAAAAAGAATGACAATATACTCCTATACCAAAAAATTACCTCAATCTTGTTGTGGATGAAAAATTATGCTCGTTCTCAACTCCTATGATGTTCCTGTCATTAAATATTCACAACACATATTGGACAAAAAGATATGTGCCTATTCACAAAAGCACAAATTACAAACGTGTAGAAAAAATTACCAACCACTTATCAATTATTAACCAGCAAATGCACACAATTTACTAGCAACTATAATGTTATACCTATTTATCAATACTTTCAAATGGAAAATCGTACAATCTTAATTTGTTCTCAATTAGAAATCTACAATCTTAATTTGTTCTCAATTACAATCTACATTTTACAAATTGTACAAATTTGTTCTCAGTTCCTAAAAGTACTTTTAGGAAATGATCTTCAAACTGTTTAAAAAGGCCTTGAAATCCTTCTTGAACCCAATCAATGATTAGCTCTCTCAGTTTATCTAGGATTCTTAGAGTTGTCATCTAGAATTTTGCTGACATCCTGAAATAACATTAAGAAGAAACAATAAGAAATTTTTTGGTTAAGACATTTTATATCTAAAAGAGATAATGACATGTCAGCTATAGATATGGAAGTAAGATCAGCATACAAGTAAGTGCTTAATCAGAATTAACTATCATCATTCATCAACACATATTTTTGAAAGAAAAAACAAAAAAGAAAGCATTGATAATGCATTTTGGATTGAAGTCTTTGGGCTCTGAGGTTATCTTAGAAATGCATAATGCATTATTATACCAAAGCATTGATAATGATAGATAGTAGATTCTAAATTATTGGAATATGAATTTATTCATTGACAATGTTATGCTTTAGCTTTAAAAGAATTGTTCTTTTTGAGACACAATATATTAGTAGTTACAATTTGACTAATAGTACTATAGTAGACACATAACAAGTTTATATCAAATAGCTCTTTTATAAGCAAAGCAAAATCAATGTAAATTGAACATAATCGGATAAAGTAACCATCTTTATATAAAACTATGATATGTATTTATCACCAGATACAGATACAAAAGATAAATTATCTTCAATAAAAAAAATGGACTGGACTATATATGGACTGCAGGACTGGACTAAATTATCTTAAATAAAAAAAATACAGATACATGTAGGGATGGAATGGTATAGGAAAATGGATTACCTTGAGCATAGTTGATCAATAACAAAGGCTACAAACCCTGTACACAGAAAAAACAAGTACATAACATTAAGAAACAAGTACAAACCCTCATGACATTTCGTGCCTTTTATGTATGTATCTTTAAATTAATGTTTCGACATATGAAAAATAAACAAATGAAGTCCATATAGTTTTTAGAGATGCTCCAATCACCAATTCTCATGCACTGCTATACTTATATAGTTATTTACACATTTGTTATGTGCTGACAAGAGTCTATTAGAATAAAAAACCACTTATCAACGTTTACAAAAATTTATCAACATTTACAACATAAACTTATCAGCTATAATAGAAAATTTATCAGCAATTTTATAACACTTTTGAGTGTACCCACATATGGGAAGTTGTAGAGGGAGCATCTCTAAATTTAATTTACCAACATACTCAACATAAACTTATCAGTCATATGAGCCTAAGATGTTTGCTGTCACATGAGTTTAAAAAAGGGGGGGAAATCATTTTCTCATCCTCATAGCATTTCATGTAGAGAATTTTAAGATACTTGCCTTACGTACATAAGATGATTCATCCTAAGAAGCCACCATTCATTTTATTTAGAGGATATTATGCATAGGAATTGATTTTATGAATGGAAAAGACTAAAAAACAATAAAAAAGCAGGACTAATTTATTAGCATAAAATTCATTTCAAATCAAAGACCAAGAGTTACAAGGCAGCAATAACCAAAACCTAATTTCCTCATTATAAGTTTCAAGTCATTCATGACTATATCAGAAAAATGTTAAAAATTGAGACTGTAATATCAACAAGATATTCATTTCAAATTGAAGATCAAGACCTGCAAGACAAAAATAATATACACATGAACTTTTGGCCTAATTTCATTGCAAATTACTGCAAATTAATTCACCTCAACTTTTGTAAACATAATATCCAATTTTTAATTTAACAATGGTCAAAGTACATAGGAAAACAGGGGAAAAAGATTTAATAAGATAATTAAGAACAATCCAGTCAAAACATATCCAATCACCTTTGCACCTTCATGAAAAATGTAGAAACAAAACTTGATAGATTCGACATGTCAATAATAATAAAGAAAGACCAAGAGACATGGAACTCATGATTCTTAGGATTCGGTTTTTCTTTTACAGTTCCATAATTGGGTATAAAGCAAGTGTACCGATATGTTTTACCATTCGACATTAATTAAGATCATGATATATGATATATTCCACAATGCATACATCAAAAGTAAACACAGACATATACCAGAAGACCACATTATTGTGTGAGAGATGTTTCTTTGGCCTTCTTTTCCACCAGCACAGGGTTCTAAGGTAAAGCCCTTCAGTATGGTTAAAATTCTATTCTATGCAATGTTGAACTAAACCAACAAATATAAATTATTCTAGCCTTGAAAAGGAAGGAAATCATACAAATTTCATATAACCTTTTTTTTTTTATAAAAGAATAAAATTTCATATAACCTTACTTAAGCTATCTGCCCTATAAAAATCTTGAACCTTCAAAGTGCTTATATCTTTTTATGCCAAATGAGGATTAGACCTAATGAAGACCCAACACCACCTAAAGAGGATTATTCTCCCTTGCAGCAGGGACAGATATACATGCTATACAGTGGGGCGTAAGCCCACACAAGCCACAATAATTTCAAATTTTCAATTTTTTTTATGATTATATCAGTATATGTGTGTGTGCCCCAATAATGTATGAAATTTGAACCCAGACTAACTATAAATATGACAAAATAGAGCTATGAAATATTGAACCGTATATATTTGTGCATTATCTTCAAAATTTCTAGGATCCATCACTGTCTTTGCAGATTTCTATAATCTAAAAGATTGAACTAAATTGTTATGCAGGAGAATGAGGGAAAGAGAAGATGGGAAAAGAACAAAACTTGTATCTTGTTGATAGCAAACCTATCATGGTATAATAGAACACGCATGCATTTCTCCAGTCACAAGACCACCAACACCTCCCCCGTTCTTATATTCAATAAACCCCACAAAATCTACTTTTCAAAACACACACACACACACAGAAACAGAGAAAGAAACAAGAAATAGAGAGCGGACGAGAGCGGGCAACAGGAAAGATGCTTACCACAACAACCACACTGACGGAAACGGAGGAGAGGGACCTGCGATGTTTGCTTGACGGGACCAAATCAGGAAACACCAGAGGCGACGACGTTGAGGGCGACGCGGCAGAGGTGCGATGGAAGAGGGGAAGAGGATGGACGCCGGAGGAAGAGGGAGCACGCGAGAAGGGAGAGGGAAAGTGAATTAGGGGGAGGGGGAAAGTGAATTAGGGATTTTGATTTTTGATTGTGAGTGTTGGTGTAGGTGGAGTTTTTAATGAGTGGAGCACATTAGAAACCTCTCTACTCGTTCACAATTCGTCGCCTTTCACTCGTACAAATAACATTTCTGTAAAGTTGCATAGCCGAGTCTAAGGTGACTGACTTTTCACGAAGTAATTGTAACACTTTAAGGACGGATCCTGCATGCTCAAGTCATGTTGGACTGGTCGTTAAGTGTTACGTCTTAATTTAATCGAATATTGTTCCTTTTTATATATAAAAAATACGTGAGAATATTTCTCGAAAGAATAATCTATGAAAATTAGGGGAAATCGTCAATATATACAAGAGCTAAATACGTTCATACATAATTGTAGTGGACTGGGCCTAAGAGCTCGTTCTACACGTAAGCTCGACCCATTTCAGCATCCATAGCACAATGACGTGGAGACTTTAAGCCGAGTAACATCCGAATCATAACGGAAAGTGGCTTAAAGTTGGATAATGACAAGCACGTAAACGAAGATGCCCATATTCAAGAGACTTCATGACTATTAACTAAGGGAAATAGCCCGAGACCTTCAAGTAGGTAACTCGACTGTTTCCCTAGGTACTTTTTTACACATTCAAGCTCACTGAATACGTTCTACTATACTCTTGTACTCGCTTCTTCAATACGAATCTGACTTGGGCGTCAGAGTCCCTTTTCAGGTACCCCACAACCTATGTCTGAGGAGCTCAGAGCTTTCAACTGAAGGTCGATCAGAGCTCAAGCAGGAGGTCGGTTTCAAGTCGGCTAGGCGAGAACATTGGCACCCACCGTGGGGCCGGTAAACTAACACCTACCCCGCAAACTTCAAAAGATTACTCGTTCATCCTGATGGCTGGGAACGGTTTTATCCCACTCTCAATCGAGAGGGATGAAGGAGGTTAGCCGACGGTGCAAGAGCTTTTCCAGGCAAGTCAACACATGACTCAACATTCAAATGTAGTTTTGGAGGAAAACAAGAAATTGGTGGCTCAGAATCAACTCCTGATAGATCGGCTCAAACAAAAGGAACAGGAGGATGACCATGACGAAACTGACAAAGACTATGACGAGGATGAGGAAGATTATGATGAGGAAGAAAGCTCGTATGAACATGATTTTAAAACCAAGATGCCGCTAGAGATTCATATGGGATCTTTTTCGAAAGCATTGATTGCAGAGTAATTGTCCCAAAACATCAAGCTTCCGCATACACTAAGATCATATGACGGGACTGGAGATCCTCATCGTTTTGTATCTAAATATAAATCTACAATCCTTTCTAACCATGCTACTGACAGAGTTTTATGTAGGGTTTTTCCAACCTTTCTGGATGGAGCAGCCGAGCTGTGCTTCTCGGCACTACCACCTAGGGATGTCAAAACAGGCTTGGCCCGCCGGGCCGGCACGCTTAGCCCGCCCAAATTGGCGGGCTGGGTTGAGTTTTTAGCACCGCCATTCTCCAAAAGCCCGCTTAGCCCGCGGGCTAAGCGGGGCGGGGGCGGGCTAGCCCGCCAACTATTATTTTTTTTAAACAAAAAATTTTATTTGAGCCCAATTGCCCAAATTCTCATTCGGCCCATCCACCACACCACATCCACCCAACCCAAATGGCCAAACCTAACCTTAATCTTTTTCCCTTCCCTTCCTATTTTCCAAAAGACCTCCAATAATCCCCCTTCCATTTTCCGGTTCCCCTGTCGGCCGCCAATCGCCATCAACCTAGCGGCCAAGTCCCGACTGTTGGCGGCTGCCCTTCTCTCCCTCTCTCGGCCCTCACTCTCAGCCCCTCACGCAGTTCGAGCCCATCGCTGCTTCTTCTAGTTCGAGTCCCCTGCTTCTTCGAGTCCGCGCCCTTCGCCTCCGTCTTCGCTCGTCCGCGCCGCGCCTATTGCTGGATCTGGGTCTACCATTCGCCGCCGCTTCGGGTCTCCAATCGCCGCCGCTTCTGGCCTCCAATCGCCTTGCTTCTAGTTCAGCATCTTCCTATTCCGACGCCGGTTGTCTTCGCCTCCGCTTCTGGTTTAACTTCTTCGTGCTCCGGTGCCTCTAAGTTAGTGGTTGATGATTGATGGTTATGTTCTTTTTCTGTTTCATGAATCAAACAGAACATTTCTCCTGTTTCTGTTCTTTTTCAATTTTCATTTATATTGTGTTGATTTGTGTTTTGTTGATTTGTGTTCTGTTCTGTTTGATTGCTTCTGTTCTATTTTTTCTGCTTTTGTTCTGGTTGATTTTTGCTGTTCTGTTTACTGTTTTTGTTCTTCTTCTGTTTTTTCTGCTTCTGTAATTTTTATTAAAAAAGAAAAGATTTTTTATTTTTAATTTGAAAAATAGGTTGACAATAAAAAAAAGGGCGAGCTAGGAAAATGGCGGGCCGCCAAAAAGCGGGGCGGGCCTAAGCGGGGCGGGCTGGCCCGCTTTGACACCCCTACTACCACCGGAGTCAATAAACAACTTCAAGGAACTATCCAAAGCTTTCACTAATCAATTCTCGCCTTCAAAGATCTACACAACGAACGAAGATGCTTTATCAATGATCCGTCAAGGTACAAATGAATATCTCAGAGATTATCTAACTCGATTCGATTATGAAGTTATGTTGATACCAGACTTGGACGCAGTGGTCAAGTTATACACGACAAAGCTTGGACTACGGCTCGAACCATTTGCTGATAGCCTGACGATCAAAAGGCCGAAGAGTATTAATGAATTCCGAGAACATGCAATGGGATTCATAAATGTAGAAGAGCTTTACTCTGGAACAAATAAAAGACAAAAGAATGATTTGGAAGAACACTCAGCAAAAGATAAAGGTGGGAGAGATTGAAATGGAGGATCAAGAAATCAGAAGAATGTCAGGGCTCCCTACAAGCCATACAATAAAGTAAGGTATTCTAATTACACCCCTTTAAATGCTAGAAAGGAAGTGGTGTTGCGCGAAATTTGCAGCGCACAGTTGATCCGGCTTCCAAAGCCGGGAAGTCGCACTCCTCCTGAAGGTGTGGATGGAAGCAAAAAGTGAGAGTATCACCAAAAGTTTGGCCATACAACCGAGGACTGCACTACGCTCAAGTCCGAGAGCCGAACATCTTCAACAATTCACTCTGCGACGAACAACAGATCGGTGATATCATGACCAACAAAGGTATCGCTCTAGGAGTAGGAGCCCGAATAGAAGGAGACAAAGTCCTAGAAGAAGAAACCGAAGTCCCTAAAGAAGAACTATAGATCAACCATGGCCTTAGCAGTCATCGAACATATAGTAGGAGGTTTTGCTGGTGGAGGAGAGACAATCTCAACTAGAAAGAGATTTGTACGACACATCATGAGCTTGGAAGGATCAAGCCAACCTACTCCAAAAGTTAAAAACCACCCGGTAATTTCATTCTATCCCTCTGATTTCAAGGGTGTTAATGAAAATATGAATGATCCTATGGTAATTTCTATCTTGGCTGGTAATTTCCTTGTCAGGAAAGTTCTAGTGGACCAAGGTAGCTCAACAGATGTTATACTTTATGATACATTCAAGAAGATGAACTTCTCGGAAAAGGATATTCTACCTTTTGATGGAGACCTAGTGGCATTCTCTGGAGACAGAGTGAAGGTCATAGGTTATATCTGTTGGTCGAAGTGGCCTCTAATATACTCAAGAGGGGGGGGGAATTGAGTGAAAATGACAATTAAAAACTTTTCAAACTCCTTTTATGTGTTGATGGATAAAGAGATAATATAGTATGAAATGTGTATGATAAAAGCGAAAATAACAAGAGCAAGGGAAGAGAAAACTGACACAACAGATTTATACTGGTTCGGCCACACCTCTGTGCCTACATCCAGTTTCAAGTCTTCCAATCGGTCTTGAAGTGGCCTTTTCGCCACATCCGAAACACGTTGTGTTATCGGTCTTCGTCTTGTTCTTCTTATCCTTCTTAAAGAAGGCTTCTTTATTCTTCTTAGATCTATTCTTCCAAGCCCTTGATATTTTACGCACGAGCATGCTCATGTTTTCTTCGTCAAGGTCTTCGTCTTCAGATTCTTCATCTGTTTCTTCGTCTTCATCTTCTTCAACCTTTAGCGCTTTCTTCTTAGTCTTCAAAGCCTTCTTGGTTGTAGATGTCTTGAGCGCTAAAGGTCTTGATCTTGAAGTTGTAGAGTCTTCTTGTGCTTCTTGTTCGATTTCATGAGTCTTGAGAGACCCAATCAATTCGTCTAGACCTAACTATTAGTTAGGTCCTTGGCTTCTTGAATAGCGGTGACCGTAGGTCTCCACTTTTGTAGTAAGGCTTCGAAGGATCTTCCTTACCATTTCGGCGTTTGAATACGTCTTGCCAAAAACTTTCAATTGATTAACAATATGTAAGAATCTTGTAGCAAGAGTATCAATGTCTTCGTCTTGATTCATCTTGAATGACTCGTACTTATGTACAAGCATGGAGATCTTCGTTTCTTTGACTTGATCTGTGCCTTCATGTAGGGTCGCTAAGCGATCCCATATTTGCTTTGCAGTTTCACATGATACAATTTTATCATATTCAGCTTTAGGTAAAGCACATAGAAGAATATACTTAGCTTTCTTGTTTTGTTGCACTTGAGCCTTTTGTTCTTCAGTCCATAGTTTCTTTGGGCCGAAGGGTGTAGGATTGTCACCGACTTCTACGATATCCCAAAGATCGAGACTTGTGAATTGAATGAACAACGTCATTTGATCTCTCCAATATGCGTAGTCATCACCGTTGAACATGAGTGGTCTATTTGTGGAGGCTCCATCAGCAATATACGCGTTGTTGTTTGCTGCCATGGTCCCTTGAATCTTTCCTTGACACTGTTAAGTGCTCAACCCCAAGGCCGAGCTCTGATGCCAATTGAAGGTAGTGAAACGTGAGAAGGGGGTTGAATCACGTTCCAACTATAAATCCTGTTTCTGAAAATTACTTAAAAAATAAAGATCAAGTGTAAACTTGTCTTGCACAGCGGAAAGAATTGTTAGTAAATAAACAGAAACTTAGCCTATAGACAAGGCTATAATAGATCTTGAAAATATATTTACTTTCAAGCTCTTCTAAATGATAAAAGTTAAAACTTTAACCTTCAACACTTAGTCTAAAGATGATGATGATTTCGCAAATGATATATGTGTTGTGTATGCAATGATAAATTGTAAAAACAATAATAATAAGGAGTAGGGAAGAGAGAAAGCACACACAGAAATTTTATACTGGTTCGGCAACGTGCCTACTCCAGTCCCTAGGATACACCTGAGAGTTCACTATCACCACAAACACTAGGTGGAATTTTCTGCATCTGCTACACCACAAAGGACTTCAAGCTGCACCTTCACCAAGGTGACTCACTGCCTTTGAAAACCACAAAGGACTTCACTTGCACTGCAACTAGGTGACTAACTGCCTTTGACAACTCCAAAGGACTTCAATCCTTGCCTTCAACACCGAAGGACTTTCTACCCTTGCCTTAGACTCTCTAAGGACTTCTTGCCTTACAAAAATAAGGACTTTGTATAAAAGATGTGGTTTTTACCAATCAAGAACTTAGATGCAACTAAGTTTGAACCTTGATGGATTTTTCTCTCAAAGAAATAACTAGCAAAGCTAGGATAAACAACAAAAGCTCACTCTTTTAAGAATTACAACCTTTACCCAAATAAAAATAAGAACTTGAGGTTTAGAGGTTGAAGATGAAGAGAAATTAAGATTCAATTCGACAACGTTTTGGCACTTGTAAACTTGGGTAGTCTATCTTGAATTCTTGGGCATTGAGGTCTTCTATTTATAGAGAAAAGAGAACCTCAATTTCAAAATCATAGGCTTGATCTCCACCCTTGATTTGAATTTGTAATCTCTTGATCCAATGGTGAGAATTCCTTGATAAGATTTGAAATTTGATCTTCCAAAAATAGAAAAATCAAATAAGAGGAAGTTTCATCTTGGCCATTCATTCAAATAATTCCCTTTAATCCAAAGGTTTTTATTTGATCTTAAATATGGAAACTTTGTAATCAAGAATTAGAAAAGAGGAAACTTCATCTTGGCCCTTGAATTTGAATTGTGCCTTGATCTTGTGGTGTGCATTGCTTCAACATTTTTTCACACAATTTTGCTAAATCAAGCAAGTTGTATGTGCCACTTTTGGAGAGAGAAAGGCTAGGGTTTTTAGCTTTTCTTGCTCCACAAGTGTGCCTCCATGTTAGTACGAATTAGGATTTCACAATTTCTCATTTTTTGAAAATCCTAAAACACCAAACATGGTCTTCTAGGGAATCTTCTTAAGGTTGATTCTTGAATCTTGAAAATTCTTGAATCTCGTATCTTGAGGCTTGGGATTCTTCTGGAATCTTGAGATTCTTTGGGATCTTGATAGAATCTTCAGGAATCTTCACAGAATCTTCGGGAATCTTCTATACTTGAGAATCTTGACAGAATCTTCTGAGGTCTTCTAACTTCATGTAGAATCTTCAAACAGAATCTTCTGCTCCCGCATGGAATCTTCCGGGAATCTTGTAGATTCATATAGAATCTTTAGGATGCTCACAGAATCTTTTTAAAGTGTTCGTAAAAATATTCTGTTACTTAAATGCAAAATATATTCTAGAATAAATTCTAGATAATTATTTTTATTTAATAATTTTCATTTAATTCTCCATACAAGATCTTTCTAGATTTCCCCCATATATAAATAATTTCGAAATCTTGAAAGGCAATATGTAAAATAGGGATTTGATTTTGATTCGCTATTTTAATTTAATTTTTGAAATATATATATATATATAATAATAATTTTCGAATTTATTAGGAGAGAGAATGTAAAATAGAGATTTGATTTTGATTCCCTATTTTAATTCTTATATTTCGAAAATATATATATTATATATATTAAGATACATGAATGATTAAATAGAGATTTTCTATTTAAATCCATGCACTTTCCATAAATAGAATTTTGGGAAATCATAGTCTTCCAACCAAACTTTCCTTAATTAGAAAAGCTTTGACCTGGTATTCAAAAATTAGAATTGCTTGTCTTCCAAGTCTTGTATGTTGCGCCACTTTTGATGGTCCATGGTGGTCAAGATGTGTCTTTTTATTTTATCAAATAAATTAAATCTTAAAACACGCTTAACAGACCATTAGTCCAACCAAATTAAAACTTTTATTTTAATTAAGAATTTTATCATTCAAAACCTTCAATGATGAGGTAAAGGGTTCTTGGAGCTAACAATCTCCCCCTTTTTGATGATAACAATTCCAATTGAAATAAATGTTTTGATTTGATTAAAGGTGAAAATATTTTCTTAAGACATAAAGTCTTAGGAAATTATTTTCTAAAAAAATAAAGCAATAAAAAGAGAATAGAAAAGGGTAGAAATAAAAAGATGTAAACTTTGATAAAAACATAAACTTTAATTGAAAAAGGAAAAGAACATGTAACATGAATCAAAAACATAAAACGAAAATAATAAAGAAAATAACAAAGTGCAAGAACATTAAAAAGAACTTTAAAAACTAAAAACAAAGTTTTAAAAAACAAGAAATTTTAAGCTCCCCCTAGAGCAAGTGAATGTATTCTTGAAAAAGTCTTAAACTTGACTCTTGATCAAGTAGCATAGGCTCCCCCTGAGAAGTACTTTCTTCATGGTTGATTGCAGATTAAAAGGATGTTTCAGGTTGTGTATAGGGGTATGTATGTGTATGTATTTGGCGCAAGCAAGAGTGAGGTAGGAGTAGAAAAGAAAACTTTGTTGTGTTTGTTCGTTGAGGGATGAAAGAATATATAGATGGTGTATGGAGGGGGCTATATTTGCGAAAAAGAGGGAAGAAAAGAGAGGGAAAATCTTAAAAAATATTGCAAGGATTTTCCATATGAATATCTCTCAAAATACTCTTAGAAATAGGCATTGTAAATCAAGAAAGAATAAACAATATTTCCCAATATTATCATTTAATTTAAATGACAATAATTTAAGAAAATAAAATTTATTTTTCATGAGAGAGAGAAAGAGAATTCGAAAAATATATATAGGATAATAAAGAGAGTAAATCAAAAAGATATGATGTGAAAAATAAGGATATGTAATGATTTTCCATAAAAAATCTCTTCCACTAAATCTAGATTTATTCTAGATAATATCCATTTAAATCCAAATAGGAATAATCTTAATTTTCAATATCATTATTTAAATAATAAATAACATTTGAAAAAATTAAAATATATTCATCATTAATGCAAGATGTGGGGCGAAAATTTGGTTTATATGGGTCTTCTTAGATTTTAATTTTTCTTCCTTGAGGCCCATGTAGAGACATGAGAGGCCCATTGATTTTATCAAAGCCCATAATTATTTTTGAGGCCCAATCATCTTGACACAAGCCTTTACAGCTTGCTTGAGGCCCAAAGCCCATCAGTAGTTCGAGACCCAGTTAAGGCCCAAAACCTGTATGAGGCCCAAGGCCCATACGAAAGCCCATCAACTTTTCTTCATTACGGGTGGTCTTCATATAGTAATTTGCAATACTGTACACCCGGTTTCTTCAAAAAATCTTCAGAAGGTCTTCAAATGAGGTTCAGAAAAATTTTCCGAAGCTCATATGTCTTCTAAAATAGTCTTCAAAAAAAATCTTCAAACTCTTGAGTTAAAACTCAAGGCCTTCAAAAAGTCTTCAAACACTTGAGACAAGCCCAAGGTCTTCAAAAAGTCTTCAAACACTTGAGACAGGCCCAAGGTCTTCAAAAAGTCTTCAAACACTTGAGACAGACCCAAGGTCTTCAAAAAGTCTTGAAATTTGGCCCAATGATGAAGAGAGGGGGCGCAAAATGCAGTCTTTATTGGTCTTCAGTTGACTTTTTGTTGACTTCTGATTGTTGGCATGTTGATTTTTCTTCATCTTCTAGAATACTTACCAACTTTTGGGGAATACTTAAAGCCTTTTAATTTTCAAAAAGATTTTCGAAGAAATTTTATTTTTAAAAAAAACTCTTTAGGTTAAGTAAACCTTTCATCGTGCTAAAACGATCTTCAGCTAAAGGTTTTGTAAATATGTCAGACACTTGGTCTTCCGTACTCACAAACTTTAACTCAATATCGCCTTTCTGCACATGATCTCTAATGAAATGATGTTTAACATCAATATGTTTAGATCTAGAGTGCTGAATGGGATTCTTAGCCAAAGCTATTGCACTTGTGTTATCACACATAACGAGAATTTTATCATACCTGAGATTGTAGTCAAGTAGTTGATTTCTTACCCATAAAATTTGTGTAACACATCCAGCAACAGACACGTATTCTGCTTCTGCAGTTGATAGTGCAATGGTATTTTGTTTTCTGCAACTCCATGTGATGAGTGCATCCCCAAAGAACACACAACATCCACTGGTGCTTTTTCTGTCAACCCGGTCTCCGGCGTAATCAGCATCACAGAAACCTGTAACCACAGAGGAGATACCTTTCTTGTACCAAAGGCCAAGATTAGTAGTACCTGCCAAGTATCTAAGGATACGCTTGACTGTAGTTAGGTGAGACTGTTTTGGACAAGATTGAAATCTTGCACAAATGCCAACACTTAACTGTATGTCAGGCCTAGACGCAGTTAAATAAAGCAGGGACCCGATCGTACCTCTGTAGGTGCTTTCAGACACATTTTCTCCTTCTTCATCCTTGTTAATGACTTGTGATGGATGCATCCGAGTTTTCATGGGACTACACTTGTCCATTAAGAATCTTTTGAGAAGTTCTTTAGTGTACTTCTCTTGATTTATGAAGGTTCCATCAGCTAGTTGTTTGATTTGAAGTCCTAGGAAGAACTTCAATTCTCCCATCATACTC
The DNA here is from genome assembly GCA_013621005.1 of Aeschynomene evenia. Taxonomy (NCBI): domain Eukaryota; kingdom Viridiplantae; phylum Streptophyta; class Magnoliopsida; order Fabales; family Fabaceae; genus Aeschynomene; species Aeschynomene evenia. The sequence goes on from CM024268.1 coordinate 15,558,646, forward strand.
ATTTCGAACTCCCCCTGCATTTGATCTGCAAACTTTCTACATAGAGATTCGTTAGTAGCACCGAATACTATATCATCAACATAAATTTGCACAATTAATAAATCAGAGTTATCAGTTAGAGTTAAAAGAGTTGTGTCCACTTTTCCACGAGTGAATCCATTCGTAGTCAAGAAGCTACTAAGTCTATCATACCAAGCTCTAGGAGCTTGTTTAAGACCGTATAACGCTTTAGACAAACGATAGATGTGCTCGGGATAGGTTTCACTGATAAAACCTGGAGGTTGCTTGATATAGCTTTATTTCTTTATGAGCAGCGAATGCAAGAAGCATCCTAATGGCTTCTAGTCTTGCAACTGGCGCGAAGGTTTCGTCGTAGTCGATCCCTTCTTGCTGGTTGTATCCTTGTGCCACGAGTCTAGCTTTGTTCCTTGTGACCTTTCCGGATTCGTCTAGCTTGTTTCGGAATACCCATTTTGTGCCGATAATTTTTTTGCCCTTGGGTTTCTGAACAAGCTTCCAGACTTCATTCTTTTGGAACTGTTCGAGTTCGTCTTCCATGGCTTCCACCCAACTGGGTTCATCCAATGCTTCTTGAACTGTCTCAGGTTCGATTTCTGAAACAAGTGCAGCATTAGATTGAAATCTCAGGGATCATCTTGTTCTTACCCCATGAGATGGATCGCCAAGAACTTCGTTATCTCTAACAGCTTTGAGATCGTTTATTCCGATTTTTCTTCTTAGAATGGGTTCTTGAACTTCAATAGACTCAACCCCTTGAGGAGTAGAGGGTTCTTGAGCTACAATAACTCTTGGTTCATCTCCCCCTGAATCGGGTGATTCCTTCTTAACTTGATGATCATCTTCTTCAATAGGTACTTGATCATGACTTTCGCAACCTTTGGTTGAGATAGTTAGATCCTTCAATCTTTCTTCGATGTCATCTAGATTATGTTGGATGTCTTGCTTTAGTTCCTTGAACTTGATATGGATGGTTTCTTCAACTGTCTTCCTTTGTTTGTTGTAAACCTTGTAAGCTTTAGAAACAGCAGAATATCCTAGAAACACTTCGTCATCGGATTTGGAATCAAACTTTGAAAGCTTGTCCCTTGTGTTCAGGATAAAGTAAGGTGAACCAAAAATATGAAAATAAGATATATTGGGTATTCTTCCTTTCCAAAGCTCATATGGAGTTTTATTGAGACTTTGCCTTAAGAAAACACGATTTTGAATGTAGCAAGTTGCATTGACAGCTTCTGCCTAGAAACCTTTTGATAAACCGCTTTCCAAAAGCATTGTTCTAGCCATCTCAATGATGCTTCGATTATTTCTCTCAGCTACTCCATTTTGCTGTGGAGTTCTAGGAGAGGAAAATTCGTGAACAATACCAAGATCCTCACAAAGATTTTCAAAAGCATGATTTTCAAACTCACCTCCATGATCAGAACAAATGGTGGTGATGCGAGAACCTTTTTCGTTAGAAACCATTTTTGCAAATGTTTTAAACTTTGAAAACGTCTCATCCTTAGAAGCTAAGAAAATTACCCAGGTGTATCTACTATAGTCGTCAACTATGACAAGACAATAATATTTGCCCTCAAGAAAAGCCTGTCTTGTGGGACCAAAGAGATCCATGTGAATTAGCTCAAGTGGTCTAGTAGTAGAGACTACTTTCTTACTTTGGAAAGAAGCTTTGGTCTGCTTTCCCTTCTCACAAAAATCACAGGTTGTATCCCTGTCATAGCGGATCTTGGGAAGCCCTTTGACCAAACCTTTCTAAGATAACTCGGAAAGTAACTTCATGTGGGCATGACCCAACTTCTTGTGCCAAAGCCACTTGTCATCCTCAAAGGATGCCAAGCATTTCACATCTTGATCCAAAAGGTCCTCAAGATAGATGACATAGGTGTTGCCTAGTCTTCTTCCCCCGAGAACAACTTTACCTGTCTTCAGATCAATGACGCTACAATATTTGGCTAGAAACTCAACCTTTAAGCCTTTGTCACAAAACTGACTAATGCTTAAAAGATTGTGAGTCAAACCATCAACAAGCAATACCTCAGATATTTGATGATCATCGTGTTGGGAAATCATGCATATAGACGCAGCGGAAAACAAAAATTTTACATGCAATTCCCTCCTATAGACCCTTGTGAAATATTATAAATCATATTTGATATACCTCTTGAAGCGTGACAACTACAAGAAATAAGCTATGTCAATCCTTCCGACGCAGTAGCAGCGACGGCCTTTAGAAGTCCACACAGCAGCTGTGGCCGTCACACGTCCACCTTGATGCTCCTCTAAGACTCTCTATGCTAGTAGTGAATTTCAGAGAAAACAAGGATTAGCTTTCTCTGAGTGAGAGTGTGTGAATTCAAAATTCTTGTGTGTGAGGCTAGGCTCATATGTGTTGCTATTTATAGCCAACACTCCACTCTCATCTCATAGAAAACCTAAACCTAGTTTGTGTCTTATTGGGCCCATCTGATGTTAGCCCAATGCAATTAAATTAATCACACTAATTTAATCTAATTAAGCATCAATTTAAAACTGCTTTAGTGTGTGGCCCTATAGGTTCTCATAACGTTGACAATATTATTAAATACTATTTAATAATATAAACAGTGAGCGGTATCTAGCAACACATCACTGTTACCCAAGTTATAAGAAAGTCAATGGTTTGACATAACCTTTACGTGATCGATGTTATTGTACAATTCAATCCCTTTGTCCAAATATCTAGATTTAACACAAGCATGGAATTAGTCATCTTGTATAGTTAAATCGTTAGTTTCTTGATTACCGAGTAGACTGATAAAATTAAATGAGATTAATGTCACACATTAATTCATTTCAGCACGGCCATGCATTTACTCAGTCCTACTCATCAAGGGGCCCACAGATATATCTCTCGTAATGTGAGAGGGACAAATCCTATCTACGTTACTCACATCTGCATACATGATTCGCGATATATCCAATAATCGACTTTATAATTATCCTGTTACGGATAACGTTTGACAATATTAAAACATACAGTTTCTCATGTAGCGGATTGCAATAACTTCAAGTCGAAGGATCACATGTACCATCATCACTATGAGAATCATCTATGACATTCACGTTACGATCCATGTGATGTTCTCATGGCGGGTCAATCCAGTATACTACAATTATACCTATGTGTAGACTTGATATCACATATCCATAACCTGTGAGAAAAGGTTATCAGTCTATACACATACTAGCCTCAATGCATTACTGTTGTCCTTTTTTGTTCAGTAATACTCGACTAGGGACATTTAAGAATGGATTCTCACTATTAGGTCATGTACCTAATATTTAATATTTAAATAATTCCATTCTAAGGACTTCATAATGTTCATTAAAATAAATAAACAATTAATGAATGAAATGCCTCATATATATATATATATATATAAATATATAAAATAAAATGTCATAACATCATAATAAAAACGCAATTATGATTGGCCCTCTAGGGCATACACCAACACATCGGACTTACAAACATTTCCCTTGCCGGCGATCTTGCCCTTAGCTCTATCACCGAAACGCACTGTTCATTTCTTCTTTGGTTTAACATCCTTGAATCAGTGCTTGCTTCCGGTCATGTGCCTTGAGCACCCGCTATCCAGGTACCACTTTTCATCCAGCCACTGGTGTTGTGGCTCTTGATGGTTGATCTGCGCTTGAAGTTCCTGCATTCACAGATGAAGGATTTTTAGGTACCCATACCTTCTTGGGTCCTTTCTTGTTAGCCTTCCCAGCATCTGGTTTCGGCTTTTGAGACTTCCACATCTTTTTAGGTTTTCCCTTCCACGTGCCACCCTTGGCTTTGGAGGTAGTTCCCTTTTTAAGAAGTGGACATTTCTCTCTGCCGTGTCCATGTTTAAAACAGAAAAGACAAGTAGGAATTGGCTCTCTGTCTGTTGGGGGTATCAAAGTATCCTCATGAAAGACTGGAACATATCCAAGACCTGTATGATCTTTGTAAGGTTTTTGACCTCCTAACAATAGATCGAGCATCTTAGATCCGTTGACCATTCTTTCAAGATCTTTTAGGAGAAGCGCATTAGTCTTCTGTGCATGGTACATGGCTTCCTCAGCCTTCTCCACAAGCACAAAAGCTTCTGTCTCTAGAGATTGCCAGCCCTCATACAGTTAATCTTTACTGTCCTTGAGTTCTTGACATTCTCTCTTTAGTTCCTCCTTTTGAGATCTTAATGACTTATTTTCTGATTCAAGGTTTTTCAAAGGTTTTTTATTCATCAGAAAATGACTTGTCAGATTCTTTGAATCCTCTAACAGTTCATCATAGAGGTCCGAGAGTTCCTCATACGATGGTGCCGAGTTTTCAATACATACCTCAGATTCATCTTTATCAGATTCTGAGTCTGTATCATATGAAGCATCTGCCATGAAGCAGAGGTTTGCTTATTCTTCTATTTCTTCGTTTTCGTATTCATCAGAATCGGAGTTGTCACTCCATGTGGCTGCAAGAGCCTTTTTCTTCTTGAAGAACTTCTTCTTCGACTGCCTATTTTTAGGACAATCGGTCTTGAAGTGGCCTTTTTCGCCACATCCGAAACACGTGTTATCGGTCTTCGTCTTGTTCTTCTTATCCTTCTTAAAGAAGGCTTCTTTATTCTTCTTAGATCTATTCTTCCAAGCCCTTGAAATTTTACGCACGAGCATGCTCATGTTTTCTTCGTCAAGGTCTTCGTCTTTAGATTCTTCATCTGTTTCTTCGTCTTCATCTTCTTCAACCTTTAGCACTTTCTTCTTAGTCTTGAAAGTCTTCTTGGTTGTAGATGTCTTGAGCTCTAAAGGTCTTGATCTTGAAGTTGTAGAGTCTTCTTGTGCTTCTAGTTCGATTTCATGAGTCTTGAGAGACCTAATCAATTCGTCTAGACCTAACTTAGTTAGGTCCTTGGCTTCTTGAATAGCGGTGACCTTAGGTCTCCACTTTGCAGTAAGGCTTCGAAGGATCTTCCTTACCATTTCGGCGTTTGAATACGTCTTGCCAAGAACTTTCAATTGATTAACAATATGTAAGAATCTTGTAGCAAGAGTATCAATGTCTTCGTCTTGATTCATCTTGAATGACTCGTACTTATGTACAAGCATGAAGATCTTCTTTTCTTTGACTTGATCTGTGCCTTCATGTAGGGTCGCTAAGCGATCCCATATTTGCTTTGCAGTTTCACATGATACAATTTTATCATATTCAGCTTTAGGTAAAGCACATAGAAGAATATACTTAGCTTTCTTGTTTTATTGCACTTGAGCCTTTTGTTCTTCAGTCCATAGTTTCTTTGGGCCGAAGGGTGTAGGATTGTCACTGACTTCTACGATATCCCAAAGATCGAGACGTGTGAATTGAATGAACAACGTCATTCGATCTCTCCAATATGCGTAGTCATCACCGTTGAACATGAGTGGTCTATTTGTGGAGGCTCCATCAACAATATACGCGTTGTTGTTTGCTACCATGGTCCCTTGAATCTTTCCTTGACACTATTAAGTTCTCAACCCCAAGGCCGAGCTCTTATGCCAATTGAAGGTAGTGAAACGTGAGAAGGGGGTTGAATCATGTTCCAACTATAAATCGTGTTTCTGAAAATTACTTAAAAATTAAAGATCAAGTATAAACTTGTCTTGCACAGCGGAAAGAATTGTTAGTAAATAAACAGAAACTTAGCCTATAGACAGTGCTATAATAGATCTTGAAAATATATTTACTTTCAAGCTCTTCTAAATGATAAAGGTTAAAACTTTAACCTTCAACACTTAGTCTAAAGATGATGATGATTTCACAAATGATATATGTGTTGTGTATGCAATGATAAATTGTAAAAACAATAATAATAAGGAGTAGGGAAGAGAGAAAGCACACACAAAAAGTTTATACTGGTTCGGCAACGTGCCTACTCCAGTCCCCAGGATACACTTGAGAGTTCACTATCACCACCAACACTAAGTGGAATTTCCTGCCTCTGCTACACCACAAAGGACTTCAACCTGCACCTTCACCAAGATGACTCACTGCCTTTGAAAACCACAAAGGACTTCACTTGCACCACAACTAGGTGACTAACTGCCTTTGACAACTCCAAAGGACTTCAATCCTTGCCTTCAACACCGTAGGACTTTCTACCCTTGCCTTAGACTCTCTAAGGACTTCTTGCCTTACAAAAATAAGGACTTTGTATAAAATATGTGGTTTTTACCAATCAAGAACTTAGATGCAACTAAGTTTGAACCTTGATGGATTTTTCTATCAAAGAAATAACTAGAAAAGCTAGGATAAACAACAAAAGCTCACTCTTTTAAGAATTACAACCTTTACCCAAATAAAAATAAGAACTTGAGGTTTAGAGGTTTAAGATGAAGAGAAATTAGGATTCAATTCGACAGCGTTTTGGCACTTGTAAACTTGGGTAGTCTCTTGAATTCTTGGGCATTGAGGTCTTCTATTTATAGAGAAAAGAGAGCCTCAATTTCAAAAATCACAGGCTTGATCTCCACCCTTGATTTGAATTTGTAATCTCTTGATCCAATGGTGAGAATTCCTTGATATGATTTGAAATTTGATCTTCCAAAAATAGAAAAATCAAATAAGAGGAAGTTTCATCTTGGCCATTGATTCAAATAATTCCCTTTAATCCAAAGGTTATTATTTGATCTTAAATATGGAAACTTTGTAATCAAGAATTAGAAAAGAGGAAATTTCATCTTGGCCCTTGAATTTGAATTGTGCCTTGATCTTGTGGTGTGCATTGCTTCAATATTTTTTCACACAATCTTGCTAAATCAAGCAAGTTGTATGTGCCACTTTTGGAGAGAGAAAGGCTAGGGTTTTTAGTTTTTCTTGCTCCACAAGTGTGCCTCCATGTTGGTACGAATTAGGATTTCACAATTTCTCATTTTTTGAAAATCCTAAAACACCAAACATGGTCTTCCAGAGAATCTTCTTAAGGTTGATTCTTGAAAATTCTTGAATCTTGTATCTTGAGGCTTGGGATTCTTCTGGAATCTTGAGATTCTTCGGGATCTTGATAGAATCTTCGGAATCTTCTGGAATCTTCACAGAATCTTCGGGAATCTTCTAGACTTGAGAATCTTGACAGAATCTTCTGAGGTCTTCTAACTTCGTGTAGAATCTTCAACAGAATCTTCTGGTCCCGCATGGAATCTTCCGGGAATCTTGTAGATTCATATAGAATCTTTAGGAGGCTCACAGAATCTTTTTAAAGTGTTCGTAAAAATATTCTGTTACTTAAATGCAAAATATATTCTAGAATAAATTCTAGATAATTATTTTTATTTAATAATTTGCATTTAATTCTCCATACAAGATCTTTCTAGATTTCCCCCATATATAAATAATTTCGAAATCTTGAAAAGTAATATGTAAAATAGAGATTTGATTTTGATTCCCTATTTTAATTCTTATATTTCGAAAATATATATATTATATATATTAAGATACATGAATGATTAAATAGAGATTTTCTATTTAAACCCATGCACTTTCCATAAATAGATTTTTGGGAAATCATAATCTTCCAACCAAACTTTCCTTAATTAGAAAAGTTTTGACTTGGTCTTCAAAAATTAGAATTGCTTGTCTTCCAAGTCTTGTATGTTGTGCCACTTTTGATGGTCCATGGTGGTCAAGATGTGTCTTTTTATTTTATCAAATAAATTAAATCCTAAAACACACTTAACAAACCATTAGTCCAACCAAATTAAAACTTTTATTTTAATTAAGAATTTTATCATTCAAAACCTTCAATGATGAGGTAAAGGGTTCTTGGAGCTAACAATATGTCTCTCATGTTTCTCATCTTTTGGAATTAGAAACAATTGGTATTTATAGAGTTTCAACCATTGCATGCATGAACCAATGTGACTCTTCAAATAAAACCAATTTAACATAGTGTAATTAATTACATCTCTTGCTAACAAGACTCTTGTAATCAATTACATCATGCCTTTTCATTCAAATTTGAAATCTTTAAGAGTCAAAATAATTTCCAAATATATTGAAATAATTTTCTAATGTTTCAAAACTTATCAAAGGTATTTTCCAAAACGTTTTAACGCATAGTTTTGAAACTTTAATTATTTTCATGAAATCATAAAATAAAATCATTTTGAAAACCTATTTCATAAAAATTGTGGTCATTCATTTTATCTATCATGAGATGTACATTATCTAATCTAAATGACCTTACTAATTGATCTTCAAAATATCTTCAATATCTTCGAGATCAATCCAGAAAATACATCATGTGTCATGATTACTTTGCTTTCAAGATAACAACGTTAAATCCCTTTTTGACATTATCAAAACCTGTGACATTAAACACACATACAACCACAGTCTCCCCCTTTTTGATGATGTCAAAAACTCATCTTGAAGGAGTGTTAGAGCCACTTTTGGAGAGAGAAAGGCTAGAGTTTTTAGCTTTTCTTGCTCCACAAGTGTGCCTCCATGTTGGTACGAATTAGGATTTCACAATTTCTCATTTTTTGAAAATCCTAAAACACCAAACATGGTCTTCCAGAGAATCTTCTTAAGGTTGATTCTTGAATCTTGAAAATTCTTGAATCCTGTATCTTGAGGCTTGGGATTCTTCTGGAATCTTGAGATTCTTCGGGATCTTGATAGAATCTTCGGGAATCTTCACAGAATCTTCGGGAATCTTCTAGACTTGAGAATCTTGATAGAATCTTCTGAGGTCTTCTAACTTCGTGTAGAATCTTCAACAGAATCTTCTGGTTTCGTATGGAATCTTCCGGGAATCTTGTAGATTCATATAGAATCTTTAGGAGGTTCACAGAATCTTTTTAAAGTGTTCGTAAAAATATTCTGTTACTTAAATGCAAAATATATTCTAGAATAAATTCTAGATAATTATTTTTATTTAATAATTTGCATTTAATTCTCCATACAAGATCTTTCTAGATTTCCCCCATATATAAATAATTTCGAAATCTTGAAAAGTAATATGTAAAATAGAGATTTGATTTTGATTATCTATTTTAATTTAATTTTCGAAATATATATATATATAATAATAATTTTCGAATTTATTAGGAGAGAGAATGTAAAATAGAGATTTGATTTTGATTCCCTATTTTAATTCTTATATTTCGAAAATATATATATTATATATATTAAGATACATGAATGATTAAATAGAGATTTTCCATTTAAACCCATGCACTTTCCATAAATAGATTTTTGGGAAATCATAGTCTTCCAACCAAACTTTCCTTAATTAGAAAAGTTTTGACTTGGTCTTCAAAAATTAGAATTGCTTGTCTTCCAAGTCTTGTATGTTGTGCCACTTTTGATGGTCCATGGTGGTCAAGATGTGTCTTTTTATTTTATCAAATAAATTAAATCCTAAAACACACTTAACAAACCATTAGTCCAACCAAATTAAAACTTTTATTTTAATTAAGAATTTTATCATTCAAAACCTTCAATGATGAGGTAAAAGGTTCTTGGAGCTAACAATATGTCTCTCATGTTTCTCATCTTTTGGAATTAGAAACAATTGGTATTTATAGAGTTTCAACCATTGCATGCATGAACCAATGTGACTCTTCAAATAAAACCAATTTAACATAGTGTAATTAATTACATCTCTTGCTAACAAGACTCTTGTAATCAATTACATCATGCCTTTTCATTCAAATTTGAAATCTTTAAGAGTCAAAATAATTTCCAAATATATTGAAATAATTTTCTAATGTTTCAAAACTTATCAAAGGTATTTTCCAAAACGTTTTAACGCATAGTTTTGAAACTTTAATTATTTTCATGAAATCATAAAATAAAATCATTTTGAAAACCTATTTCATAAAAATTGTGGTCATTCATTTTATCTATCTTGAGATGTACATTATCTAATCTAAATGACCTTACTAATTGATCTTCAAAATATCTTCAATATCTTCGAGATCAATCTAGAAAATACATCATGTGTCTTGATTACTTTGCTTTCAGGATAACAACGTTAAATCCCTTTTTGACATTATCAAAACCTGTGACATTAAACACACATACAACCACAATCTCCCCCTTTTTGATGATGTCAAAAACTCATCTTGAAGGAGGGTTAGAGCATATAGTAAACAATGAAAAATAATACTCCCTCTTAGTGATTGCATTTCAAATATAGGCTTTTGAAAAAGATGTCATTATTGTTCAAAGTAATCATTATCATAATTAACTTAAAGTTTTGAGAGAATATAAAAAGAAACTTTATTTCTCCCCCTTAAGATAATAATCCTAACACTCATATATTTCTCCCCCTTTTTGACATAATAAAAAAAAATAACATAGGAGGTAATATCGAGTGATAACCTAGTAAAAAAAAAATCAACCAAGCAATAAACATAACATACGAATCATCATAATAACATCATAGTCACAATCCAAGATGCAAGCATAAATGAACAACTTTTAATGTCCAACCAACCATCATGGTAAAAACATAAGCAAAAACCAAAATACAATATCACCATCACAAACAAGCATAAACCAAAAACATTAACAAAAAAAAAACCAAAGATATATCATCATCAAAGCATAATCCAACCTAAGTGATATATGAACATAAATATCCACAGATCCCAAATGTAAGAAGTAATAAAAGAGTCCAAAATACTAAGTCTAAAGTACGATAAAATCTAATAAAGTCCTAACATCAAAGTAAGCATAAATACAAGACTAAATTCAAGCAATCATAAACACAAGATCGGAAATACTATATACAAATCCAGAAATAATACAATCAAAAGAAATAAAGACTAGAAAGCGTCATCATCATCGGCGGGATCATCAGGAGTGGAAAAAGAAGGAGCTGGACGCACATCGGTCCTCAAATCAGCAAGGCTACGCTCCACTTGAGAAATCCGAGTACCAAGATCAGCAACATCACGATCCACACGGACGAAACGTTATGTGGTGTAATGGCGCAAACTACGAATCTCATCAAGTACGTCTTGAATGGAAGGAGGCTGAAGAGACGAGTCAGAAGCGGAGGACGGAGAAGGAGGTATCCAACCAGACTTAGGAAACCATTCATCATTGAGATTCATAGCCCATCCCATCTTTGTCAAATCTGAGCCATCAATGCACAAATCATTATTCTTTTCTTTTAAAGATAGCTCATCATCCAAAGATACATGGAAGTGCAGTAAGAATCTAGTAATAAGTGCAGCATAGGGTAAAGACCCTCTAGCACGAGCATTAGACATCCTAGATCTCACCAAGAATCCCCAATCAATTGGTTTCCCATGGTGTATACCCCACATGGCAATTAAGTCAGCTTCAGTCACTTGAGCAATATTATGCATTCTAGGAAAGATAACTCTAACATAAACATAGTGAAGAAGCCTAAAATGCAATGACAGAAGACCTGCAGTAAATCTCTAATCAATTCTAGCATTAGGCCTACATGCCGCTATTCTAGCATCATGAGAATTATATTCATCAGCCCAATCACTAGGAATAGCATTGTCTCCACCATACTTAGTACCATCTATTCCTAGACCAGATAAATCAGCAAATAACTCAGGACCAATCACCATACGAGTATGTTTAACTTCCGACTCTAAGGTTCCATCAGAATGAATAACTAAATTAGAATAAAACATCCTAATTAGTTCAGGGTAATATCGAACCTTTTGAGTGAAAAATTGACAGATGCCAAGATTCCTCATCATCTGAGCAAACTCAAATCCTCGAGCTTCAAAATAGTCCAAATCGACGTATCTCGGAGGCACAACTTCCCGATCTTTGAAGTTGGTGACAAACTCCCGTTCTTGATCGACGGTGGAAAAATACTGTGGCATGGAAAGGACAATGGAGGACGAGCCACTGCTGTGACCACCTCGACTGGAGGAGGATGAACCACCGCGGCCGGAGACAGGGAGGCGGCGGCGCTTTGGACCAGAGGAGGAAGGGGCTTCTGCCATGTTGGAGATGGAGAAGATGATGACCACTGAGGAAGGCGGCCAGAGCAAGAAGAAGACACTGGAGGCAAATAGAGGACGCCGGAAAACATAAGCAGAGAAGAGCTCTGGTCGTTCGTTCCGGAGCTTTGATCGGAACTTGTTGCTGATACCGGCCGTTGAGGGGCAAGCTCGAAATGGCAGAGAGCGGCACTGGAGATGGCGGATGAGCGGCGGCGGAGCAAATACAGAGGCGGCGGAGAAAGAACGCGAGATGGTGAGAGGTGGAGGTGATAAAAAACAAACAGATGGTTTTGAAGAGGGTGGCGAGGCGAGTTCAATGGTGGTGGTGGTGAGAGGAGCAGCGGCCGGAGGAGGGAGAGAAGCTAGAGAGAAGGTGGCGAGGGAGAGAGAACCGTCGTGGGTAGAGAGAGAGAGGGGCGCGTCGTTTGAAAGAGGAAGACGACGCTTAGCCCTAAATCGCGGGCTCGTAATCGATTACAATAAGGGTGTAATCGATTACGTAATTGATTACTTAGATAGAGTAATCGATTACAAGGCGGGAAAAACTGCACGTAAGGTAGTTTTTAACACTGTTAATCGATTACAATTAATCAAAACACATCAAAAACACCATTAAACTATACCAAACATATATTTAAACATCATAGAGTATAAACAAAATTTAAAACTCAACATATATACATATATGAACATTTATGAGCATAAGAAAAATGTTAACTTACAATATTCTACTCATAAGAGTTCCTCCATAATTTTATGCTTCTAGAGATATATGCACTTTAATTGTGAAGCATCAAATCATGAATTTTGAGTACCAATTGAATCAATTTTCATGATATTCTTGTCTTGTGGCTCACCTACAACACAATATTTCAAAAAGTATTTTTGGTACCCATATCTTTTTGGGTCCTTGGGAGTTAATAGAAAATAAAGAATTTTTAGGAACCCAAATATGTTTTTCTTTCATGGTTTTAAATTTTCTAAGACAATATTTAGTGTTACCATGAATTTCTTTTAGATTATTATTCTTTTCTAAAAGATTTTTAATACAAATGTCATAATTAATATGTACCTCATTGTGATCCTCTTTTGTTGTTGCCATGAGACTTAGATTTGCATCATCATTGTCGGATTCACTTGAGGCTTCAGAGTCACTTTCTTCCCAAGTTATATATGCTTGTTTCTCCTTCTCTAATAGCCTTGGACATTTGACTTTGTTGGTGGAGGCCTTAAGAGCAATACGATTCTTGTTCGTGTCACCTTCTTCAATTTGAATAAATCTTGATAACTCTAATTCATGCTCTTGAAGTTTTCCGAATAAGATTGGAAGTGACATTGTTGCCAAGTCTCTAGATTTCATGATAGCAGTGACTTTTGACTACCATTCCCTACTTAAACATCTCAACACTTTATTAACCAAATCATCATTTGAAAAATGCTTTCCAAGAGATGCAAGATGATTGATTATATGAGTAAATCTTGTTTGCATGTGTTGAATGTTTTCCTTGGGATTCATTCTAAATAATTCATATTCATGGGTAAGGGTGTTGATCTTTGATCTCTTCACTTCACAAGTTCCCTCATGAACCATATCTAGAGTATCCCACATTTCTTTTGCGAAATTACAATTGGATATTTTAAAGAATTCATCATGTTCTAGGGCTGAGGTGATAATGCTTTGGGCTATTCGATCATAGTGAACTTTCCTCTTTTCCTCTTCGGTCCACTCATCTCTTGCCTTCTTTATACTCTTTCCATCAACTATCTTGGTTGGAGTGAAAGGATCATTTTCAACGGCATCTCACACATCCATATCAATGGATTCTATAAAAATCTTGATCCTACTCTTCCAATAAGCAAAATGAATCCCACTAAACATTGGAGGACGGTTTAAAGCATATCCCTCGGGTAAAACTTGATTGAAGGCCATATCCTTGAAGCGGTTAAGCCTAATACAAGGAACCCGCTCTGATACCACTTGTTGGTCGAAGTGGCCTCTAATATACTCAAGAGGGGGTGAAATGAGTGAAAATGACAATTAAAAATTTTTCAAACTCCTTTTATGTGTTGATGGATAAAGAGATAATGTAATATGAAATGTGTATGATAAAAGCGAAAATAACAAGAGCAAGGGAAGAGAAAACTGACACAAGAGATTTATACTGGTTCGGCTACACCTCTGTGCCTACATCCAGTTTCAAGTCTTCCACTTGGATAGTCCACTATAATCTTCAACAAGATTACAACACTTGATTGTTCCAAAGGGATACCCCACCCTTCAAATCAAGTAGACCCAAACCAAAGTGATTATCACCCAATCACTTTATTTCAATCTTACAACTTTGAGTAAAGAAAATGAGAACTCTCATACAAAAACTCTCTCAAAGAGTAAATATACAATTTGATAACTCAATCATATTATCTCAAAATGAATAGAAAGAATTAGACCACATGAGATTAGAAAAAGTGAGAGAAAGATGTTAAAACACTTTTAGAATATGTCTCTCATGTTTCTCATCTTTTGGAATTAGAAACCATTGGTATTTATAGAGTTTCAACCATTGCATGCATGAACCAATGTGACTCTTCAAATAAAACTAATTTAACATAGTGTAATTAATTACATCTCTTGCTAACAAGACTCTTGTAATCAATTACATCATGTCTTTTCAGTCAAATTTGAAATCTTTAAGAGTCAAAATAATTTCCAAACATATTGAAATAATTTTCTAATGTTTCAAAACTTATCAAAGGTATTTTCCAAAACGTTTTAACGCATAGTTTTGAAACTTTAATTATTTTCATGAAATCATAAAATAAAATCATTTTGAAAACCTATTTCATAAAAATTGTGGTCATTCATTTTATCTATCTTGAGATGTACATAATCTAATCTAAATGACCTTACTAATTGATCTTCAAAATATCTTCAATATCTTCGAGATCAATCCAGAAAATACATCATGTGTCTTGATTACTTTGCTTTCAAGATAACAACGTTAAATCCCTTTTTGACATTATCAAAACCTGTGACATTAAACACACATACAACCACAATATCTGGATCAGAACCACCTTTGGAGAAAATCGGAAGACTAAAACAACAGATATTCGTTTTTTGATTATCCATTGTTCGAGTCCATATTTCATCATCCTAGGGAGGCCATCTCTGAATACATTGGGAGTCGTGGTTTCCACCCCTCATATTTTGATGAAGTTTCCAGTATCATGAACAGAAGTCGAGGTGCATGCTGACCAAAAGTTAGCTCGGTTTGCTACAATGAGTACTTAAAGATGAATATGAACCATCTAATGGCCTACCTCAGCCAGTGGTAGATCAAGAAAACACAATTAGTGGCAGAACTAACTCTTTAATGCAGGAACTAGACCCAAGAGACAGTCAAGATCATCGCCCAAGTCCAGTCGAGGAATTTCTCCCTGTACAAATCGGTAAAAAGCTAGAACAGGTAACATTTATTGGGAGTTTAATCGATGACAAATTTAAAACTCACTTAAAGAAGTTTCTCATCGAGAATGCATATTTGTTTGCATGGTCACCCTCAGATATGTCGGGGATAGATCCACGCTTTATGTGTCACAGGTTGGCAATTAGCCCCAATTGCTCGGCTAGTAAAGCAAAAGAAAAGATTTCTCGGATGAGAGAAACTACAGGCTGCTGCCGAGCAAACGAACAAACTACTTCAGAATGTGTGTGGATTTTACTTATCTAAACAAAGCTTGTCCAAAAGATGCATATCCTCTACAAAACATTGACAAGCTCGTAGATAGTGCATCCGGGTATAAGCATATGAGTTTCATGGATGCATACTCAGGGTACAATTAGATCAAGATGACACCCGAAGACGAGGAGAAAACAACCTTTATTACCGAAAAAGCAAATTACTATTACAAGGTGATGCCTTTTGTTTTGAAGAACGCTGGAAAGCCACTTATCAAAGGTTGATAAATAAGGTGTTCAAACAAGAGATTGGTAAGAATATAGAAGTGTATGTCGATGATATGGTCGCTAAGATAGATAGTCAAGGCGACCATATAGCCGACTTAACAAAAAATTTTGCTCAATTGCACAGGTACAACATGAGGTTAAACCCGAAAAAATGTGCTTTCGGGGTCAATGGTGGCGATTTTCTGGGATTCATGACAACGAACAGAGGAATAAAAGCTAACCTAGCTGCCTAAAGTAGAGTATGACAAGATTGTCTCTTGTGATACTGCCAAACAAATATGGGAGAGGTTGCACATGCTACATGAAGGAAATGATCAAGTCAAGGAAACTAATGTGTCCATGCTTGTACACAAGTACGTGTCCTTCAGCCTGCTGCAAGATGACACTATTGATAATATGTCAACAAGATTCCTCCATATCATCAACCAACTAAACGTCTTGGGTAAGACTTATTCAAACGCTGAGATGGTTAGGAAGATTCTAAGAAGTCTCTCCAAAGTGGCGATCTAAAGTAACGGTTATTCAGGAGGCTAAGGACCTAAATAGACTTGGTCTCGATGTTCTGTTTGGATCTCTCAGAACACATGAGATCGAGCTGAAAGGATTCTTAGACGACTCATCATCTTCCAAGCCTCAGAAGGGTCTGGCACTCAAAAGCTCAGCAAAGAAGCCTTCTAAGGCTCTCAAAGCTTCTGAGAGTTCAGAATTAGAAGAAGAATCTGAACCAGAATTAGAGTGCGAAGATATATCCATGTTGGTTCGAAAGACGAAGAAAGCATGGAAGAACATACCAAGAAAGGGAAAGGAGTTCACAACCAAGAAGGACAAGAAAGGCAAGATGCATTTATTGCGACTCAATTTTATACTCTCATATCAACTTCATATATCTCTCGTTTGATTATTACGACTCAATTTTAATATATTTATTTTATTATTCATAAAATGTCATTTATTAACTTTTACCTATACAAAACTTCATATTTTAAATTATGTATATTAAAAATTTATACTAATAATTAATATTAAATATAAAAATTAACTATTTTAAATTATATAAAACTTAGAATAAAATAAATCTATTACCTTGTAACTGTTTTAACATTTTCAATAAAAAGAACAAAAAATTACTTTATTTTTTTTAAGCAAGTAAATTAAGAGGTGTGGTACATCAAATTATTAACAAAAATTAAATACTTTTTTAACAAAAATATTTTTAGAAATACCAAAGTAATTGCATTAAAGAGTGAGTAGAAATTTTCAAATAAAATATATATAGTTTGTTTAAGAATGTTTAGAGTGGAGTATATTAATGAAAGTGATAAATGATAATGATAAAATAATTTAGACAAAACCCCCAAATTAGTCCCTCCAGAATTTACAATCGGACATTATAGTCCTTCCAGAATGAGAAAGTAAAAATTAGTCCCTACACATGTTAGACGTAGGACTTATTAGTCCTTCTGTTAATCTTCTCGAACGGAGATGATGATCTGGCAGTAACGGTGATGATGTGACACCGTTAAATGACACATCACCATCACTATAAACTAAACGACGTTGTTTTCATGTTCCAAATCATCATTTCACTTAACCCCACATCACCTCTCTCTCTCTCCTCCCACACTTCACTTAAGTTAAGTGAAGGCTTATTATATACAAAACTACATAAAAAAATGGTACTCATCGATGTGTGTTACAGTTGGAACCTCATTCTTGCTGGTTCATCGTGACTAACCTATACAGTTGAAAATTTCCCATATGCCTACCCTGCCTAGCCATCTTTAACAAATACCATAGAATTAACTTTACCAAGCCTCCAGCTTCCAACAGATTCTAACGTAACTATGTCTGTTAGCTATACCAGAAGCAAAAATAAATTATGCTTTAACCGTAGAATTGGTCCTCAGGATAAGTGGTGAGAGCTGGTTTCTTTTTTTTTTTTATTCCTCCAGGGTATTCACCGGAGTGATTTCAGGGACTAATCCCCCGCCAGTTTGTGCATGCACCTCAAGGGTGGGATAGCTGGCCAAGGTCCTCTCTGCATACACACCGTCCCAGGGATCGAACCTGGGACTAGATGTTTAAGCAGCCCAAGCCAGTACCACTTGTGCTAGGGTCCTTGGTTATGAGAGCAGGTTTCTAATTCGAAAGCCACTTCCCCAGAACGAGGCGAGACAGAGGCCCATTATAGCCATCATTACTACAGAACATGCAGGCGGAACTGCCTGACTACTTCCCAAAAATTGCGTCGCAAGAAGCCCTGCGAGGGTGGAGCTCTGCATTCCGGTGCATAATGAAATTGTCCTTCTCACCGGCTCTTCCTGCCTGTGACAGTATTCATATAAGATATTTGAAATATGGCACCATAAACAATTACTTTACAAGTGTTTCGCATAAACAACTGACAAATGAAATTTATGTTCAACCAATTCCAAAATTAGTATGAAACAATTAAATTCAGTTGGAAATATAAAATTGTTTCGCATTGAAGAAAGATACTTCCTTTTTGTCCATCATTTCATGAAAAAAATGTGATCTGACATACTCAACTACAAATCTTCAATACGAGAAACAGAAGAAACATACCAATCAAATAGGAACAGCCAACAGATACAATCAATTAGACTATTTTCTTGAAGGAATTCAATCATAAAGAACTACCTCAAAAACATTTAATGTTGTCATTTTAAATTGTAACTCAAGGAATACCAATAAAAAAAATGACACAAATCAGAAGTATTGATAGCCAACTCGGTAGAAATGACCAGCTATTGCTATGGTTTGACAAAAAAGAATATAATTAAGCACTGAACTCTGCAACTATTTATATTTTCATTTCTTTTTTTGCTTTCACAATCGATCATACCTCAATGATGGAATGTTTGAGAACCAGTATCCTAAAGCAAAGGCGACAATATGAAATGTTACTACTGGAAAGACCAATCGGAGACCTTCAACAGACAAAATTTGACTTCGGTTTATAGCAAGAGGGCTCCCAATGCACAATGAAGTACATATCATAGCTATAAAAGGCATCACAGGTTGCAGAACAGATACCACTGGCTTCGCATATGTATTGAGAAGGATGCCAATTGTAACTGGTACAAGAACAACCTGTGGAACAATTACAGCTGAACCTGTCACCAATCAAATTCAGATAGAATAGGGTAATACTATATTCATTGATGGGTATTTTTTAAAGTACTAATTACCTGTAGTATGGACTTTGACATGGCAATTGCATCAACAGGAACTACTGATCCAATCAGAAGACCAGTTAATAACGGTGTAAAAAGAACTGATGCAATAGTTGTAGAGCTTGTGAGAAGAATGCTTAGGGCAACATCCCCTTTGCTTAAAAAGCTGGCATAGCTGGATAGCTGAGCCCCAGAAACGCAAGCTGTGAGGATAAAGCCCGCATAAAACATTCTTGAAATGCCAAAAACCTTTGCAATCAAGATACCAAGAGCAGGTTTCAGCACATATTGTGCAACAAACCCAAGGGAAAGTGGTAGAGTTCTGAAACAGAAAGAAAACAATGAATTAGATAGGATCATGGTAGCAGAAGAAGAAGAGTTAAAAGGAAATATAGTGTATTATCTGTATTAACCACAGATGAATGCATGAACAAGGTTGCTAGGTATTAGAGAGACCTAGCTACTCTCCCAAGCCCAAACATAGTGATAGGATCACATTAGATAGTTAGGAAGTTAGTAGTTAGTTAGTGTATTAGTTGGCTATAAATAAGGGGAATTGGGAGTAGTTTAGGGAGTCTGGGATCGTTCACTTGGTGTCTTGTAGTTTTGTAGTTAGTTTAGCAGAAAAGAGTTATTCTCTCATCAAGGAGGTAGTTCTCCATTTTATCAAGATTGAGGGATTAGGGATTTCCCTCCCCTGAGATTAATAGAGATCAGTTCTTGCATCTCATCAATTGGTATCAGTAGCTCTTGGATCCTAGTGTTGTGGTTGGTGCAATCGCAAGCTCCAAAGATGGAATCGATTGAATCGCATTTGTCAAAGATGAATTCTCAACATCAGAGTATGGAATTGCACTCGGACGAACGCCATGCACAACTTTCGTCAATTGAAGCAGTGGCGCTTTCATTGAAGGAAAGTTTGAAATGCTTTGAGGCCAGCTTGGATCGTGTGGAAGCCAAGTATCATCAAGAATATCGTCGATGCGACCCGAGGCTCGATCCGCGATACATCTACCATCCACCACTTCCACCGAGCGAGTGCAATTGGGGATGGGGGTGGAGTGATCCAACCTAGTTGCCGACGAAAGAAGGTTGGGAGGTGGGGCGCATCGTCAATGGAGAAGACGCTAACGAAGAACCCGACGCAGTAATGGCGCGGCCATCGTGACAATGCCACCAGTGGAGGTTGCGGCAGTGCACACCAAGAAGGAGACAGAACCGGCGCACACGAAGGACGTGGCGGAAATGCCGAGTAAGGGCGGAGCAGTCGCTGACACCGCAATGGCTATCGCGGAGGCAACGCTCGCAGAGGCAGCGGCAGCAGCACTTGTGAAGCCAGAGGCAGCGACCAGAAGGGCTCTGGCGATGGCAACCCTAGTACAGGCGAGTTTGACGGCGACTTGGGCAGTGATTGTAGCAGCTGACAAGATGCTTCCGATGAATGCAGCACTTGCCTTTCTCAGCAGCAAAGGAGCTACTGCAAGGGGGGTGACAGCAACAAGAGAAAGGACCATTGGGAAATCAGTTTCTGACCTAATGGGCCAGGCCCAAATTGACATAATAAAGCAGTTGGAGTGTGGTCAGATTGCTCACTTTTCATTCCTCATGGGCAAAGCCCTTGAAATATCCAGGTATTAATTGGTTCTTCATAACCTTCTCCTACCCCTCCTACCCCTCCACCTCTTTTTATGCAACCTATATCTACACCAACACCACCTAACCACCACCCCTTGAAAAAGTCACACCCAAAACACCCCTCCTCATTCTTCCATCTCCACAACTTCTAAACCATATACCACCTTTACGTTGCATCCCAAATGATATTGATCAATTCTTTGAAAAAAAACTAATTTTTTCGAAGATTTGAACCAAACCCTTTTTAAGAGTGAAACACCTTTTGGGCTTAAAAATTTTCAACATGATAATAATATCTTATGGCCAAGTTCGGCCAAGTCAATTTGTTCAAGAAGAAAGTATTGATATTCAAGAGGATGATCAAGATAAGAAAGCTCAAGAAGAATCTCAAGGATGTCAAGTTGAGGGAGAGCCTATCAACATTGAATCACAACCCTCTCGTCAAGACATGGCTCTTAGAAAGCTTATTTTTTATGTTTTCCATGATAAGGTCACCACCGGAGATGACTTTTGAAGTGGTAAGGAAGATTCTAAAGTTCATTGGTTATGGAAATCCACTATTTCACAATTCTTCTACTCAAGGAAATATGACTTTTGAAGAAATTAGATACTTTCTTCACTACCTCAGTCATTGAGTTCACCTTTTTCATAATAACAAAGTGGGAGAAGGCATAAAGTTTTGATTGAAGAAAGTCAGCAACAAGTTTACACATGGCAAAGACTACAAGGATGGATTACTAACTTTAGGGGAAGCTAGAAGTTTTTGTTTTTTTTTTTTTCAAAACTCTTCTATGTTTTTTATAGTTCTTTAAGCTTTTGCACTCTTGTTTTCTTTTTAGTATTCTTATCATGTTATTTTATTTTGTTTTATTTTAATGTATTCCTTTTTATTATTATTTTGTCACTTGTAAGAAATAATTTCCTAAGACATTATGTCTTAAGAAAATATTTTCATTTTTTAATCAACAAAAACCTTTATCTCTACTTAGAATTGTTATCATCAAAAAGGAAGGAGATTGTTAGCTCCAAGAACCCTTTTACTTCTTTATTGAAGGTTTTGAATGATAAAAATCTAAGTGTTGAATAAATGTTTTGTTTGATTTGACTAATGGTTTGTTAAGTGTGTTCTTAGATCATATTGTTAAATGAATTAATTAAAAGACACATCTTAGCCTTAAAACCATAAAAGTGACGCTTAGGGCATAATCTAGAGCATTTAATTGAAGATTCATCAAGGCCACATCATCAAGGAGGATTCTTAAAAAGGGAAACAAAATCAAAGCTCTCTAGGGTTTGCTAGAGCAAAAGTGGCACATACATATGCTTAAATATGGAAATAAAAATATTGCATGATGCATTAAATGCATAAGGATTTAAAAGATTCACCTATACTTATTCTCTTAGGGTGAATGGTGCATTAAATGCATAAAGATTTAAAAAGATCCACCTAGACTTATTATTCTCCTAAGGTGAAAATCAAATCATATCATGCATATTTAAGACATATTAGGCGCATGGATCATGCAAAGATTCCAAGATTTGGTGAGATTCCAAGAATCTAGCAAACAACACCAAGATTCCAAGAATCAAGTAGGCAAAAACCAAGTTTCCAAGAATCAAGCAAGCAACAGTAAGATTCCAAGAATCTAACAAACAACATCAAGATTCCAAAAATCTAGCAACCAACATTAAGATTCCAAGAATCAAGCAAGCAACACCTAGATTCCATGGTTTAGTGAGATTCCAGAATCAAAGCTGCAAAGACTCCCTAAGGAGGCGCATACAACAAGGAATTCTAGCATGGAATATATGCATTTATGACAAAGATCGTGTAAGAAAAATATATCATATAAGGCGCATACACAAGTGAAGATTACAAGCATTAATGATCAAATCAAGCAAACAAAAAACCCTACCTAAAGGGGCGCAAATGATCATGCATTAATGATCAAAATCAAGCTAAACAAATCCTAGTTGGAAGATGCATACACAAGAATGACTCAAGCTTTAATGACAAAATCATTTTGGATTGAAGATGAAGCAATGTACACCACAGGATGGAAAGTGGTGATTTTATCTTCAAGGGTGAGGATCAACTTTCCTTATTTTTGAGCAATGAAGAACCCTATCTATAAATAGAAGACCTCCATGCATCACAAGCAAGAACAAGAAAGCTTACAACGTTGAATCTCTGTCGCAACAAACCCTAATTTTATCTCTTCATCTCTAACCTCTGTAAGACTTAATTTTTTTATTTTTGAGTGAGAAAACTTTGTAATTTCGAGTTCTTTGAGAGCTTTTCATTGAATATCCTACCTTAGCTAGTTATCTTGTTAGAAGAACAATCAAGAGGATAACTTAGTTGCATTTAAGTTCTTAGTTGGCCTTAGAACCGTACTATTTGTAAAAAGCCCTTTGATTTGAAGGCAAAAGACCTTAATGGGACTAAGGCAAGGGTAGAAAGTCCTTCTGTGTTGAAGGAAAAGGTTGAAGTCCACCTCTGAAGAGAAGGAGTGAGACACCTTGGTTGGAGGTGTAAGAGAAAGTCCCCTATGGTGTGCAGAGGCAAGAAATCCATGTTGTGTGAAGGTGGTGTTTAGTGAAATCCCAAGTGAATCTTGGGGACTGAAGTAAACACAATGCCGAACCAGTATAAAAATCTCTTGTTAAAAGAACAATCAAGAGGATAACTTAGTTGCATCTAAGTTCTTGGTTGGCCTTAGAACCGTACTATTTGTAAAAAGTCCTTTGATTTGAAGGCAAAAGACCATAGTGAGACTAAGGCAAGGGTAGAAAGTCCTTCTGTGTTGAAGGAAAAGGTTGAAGTCCATCTGTGAAGAGAAAGCAGTGAGACACCTTGGTTGGAGGTGTAAGAGAAAGTCCCCTATGGTGTGCAGAGACAAGAAATCCATGTTGTGTGAAGGTGATGTTTAGTGAAATCCCAAGTGAATCTTGGGGACTGAAATAAGCACAATGCCGAACCAATATAAAAATCTATGTGTGTGCTTCTCTCTCTTCTCCAATTTTTTTCATTTTTGTTTATTTTGATGGTTTACGATTTTACATTGCACACATCATCACCTTGTTATTTGCACCACCGACTATATCATTTTACAAAGTGTTAGAGGTTAAAGCTTTGACCTTTATCATATGTATACTCTTGAGAATCAAGATATTTTCAAGAGATCTAAAAGCCTTGTCTATAAGCTTGATATATCTGAAAATTTCCAACTAACGTTTTCACTGTTAAGACAAGTTTTTGGCTTGATCTACCTTTTAAGTTTATTTTCAGAAAACATATACAAGATTGGAACGTGATTCAACCCCCCTTCTCACGTTTCAATAACCATCAACTATTTCCTTTTTTAATTGAGAACATGCAACAAAAGGAAATTTATTACATTGAAAAAACTTCTGGTTCTTCCATGAATGTTCATATGAGTTTTCAAAAATTCATTAATCATATTCTTCGATAACATCCCAACTGATCATGATAAAAAGATAAAATCATTTTATTAGTAAACTTCTGATTTACAACTACATGAAATTTCATTATAATATAGATCAAGAGGAAAAAAAAAGGTAGTTTTTATATCATGTTTCCTCATTGAAGCATGAGTTGTAATATAGAGGTATTCATCATATTCTTCACATGCTATCTCAATATAATACTTATTCACGAAATATGTTTTTTTTTTAGAATAAAAAAAAGATCTGTAGGACTTTTTAAATAGTAGTAATACATTATACATATCATCAAAATAACAAAATACTCATTTTACTCTAATTTTCAATTACATTGCTATAAAGAATTATATTGATAAATTATAATTATTTGTGTTTCTTCAAGAGACATAATATTATCTCTTCTAGAGTCTTAAATCATAAAACATAAAATATACAAAATATGTCATCAAAATATTAATATATCATGTAAGAGAAAAGAGATTATCATGTTTAATCACTTTATTACTAACAATCATGACATGGTGGCAATATAAACAAATATATTCCAATTTTCAAAAAGTATCAATATCATATACTACAATTTCATGATATATTAATCAAGAATATTGATAAGATAAGAATATATTACGATCATTTAAAATGATAAAGACATATAAAATAACTCACATGTGATAAGGTTGTAATAAACTTAATTGATGCAATGATGATAGAATCTATTGCAATCATTTAAGGAAAATATATGTCATATACTTATTATATAAGTCATTTATTTGCATTTTACCAAAAGATTGACAAGATCATTTCAATATAATCAATCGTAAAAATAAAGGAAAAATAAATAAATAAATAATTCATTGTTTCATTCTCTTCAGGAGAATTGAGTACTTAATTATATGTAAGAAGGTACTAACATTTAAAATTATTCTTAAAGTTACATTCACTTCAAGGAATGTAAAATATAAAACTCCTTTTGGATCAATTTATCATTTAAAAATAGAATAATACACTTCTAATGTAAAAAACAATATTCATTCACTTGAGGGAATGTAAAATATAAAATTCCTTTTGGATAATTTAACATTTAAAAAATACAATAATACACTTCTGGTGTAAAAAACAATATTCATTCACTTCAAGGAATGACAAGTTGACATATTCACCTTTTGGACTAATCACGTTAATAGAGATATAACTCCTTTTGGAATGGAACAATTGTCACCAACTTCCAATATCAAAATTGTTGTCGCTCACTTTTGGGAGCAAGATTAATTGGGATTATTTGTCTTTCTCTTCTAGGAACGTGATTAATTGGGATCACTTGTCGTTCACTTCTAGGAACGCAATCGATTGCCGCTCATTTATGGGAACGAGATCGGTTGCCGCTCACTTCTGGGAACGGATGGTTGTCGCTCACTTCTGGGAGCGAGATCGGTTATCGTTCACTTCTAGGAACGAGATCGGTTGCTGCTCACTTCTGGGAGCGAGTCCGATTAGGAATAGTCATGACATTATTTATTTTTTCACATAGAAGTGTAATTACCATTCACTTCCAGGAATGACAACATCCGAATCATACAGGCATGACAAGAAAAAGAAAAAATTATTAACCTCTAGGTTGTGTTAGGCGAGATCAATATCTCTCACAAAATTCTTTTTTCTTCATGATTTATTTCGTTGTATGATATGATTATTCTCGAAATTGTAAATTGTGGGATACTTATGCCAATTATATTGTCATGTACCCTAAAAACATCTTTTTCTTCAAATAATATATAAACAAATTTCCTTTTTAAAGACAAATTCAATTTATTCCCTTTTTACCTTCCTTTTTTACGCTTCATGATTTCATTGTGTGATTTAATTACCCTCGAGCATCATAAACTGTGAGGTACTTGTGCGAACCATATTTTCTAAAAGAACGACGTGAGACACATGCTACAACTTGTCAATCCAAAATTAATTTTTACATTATTTTGTTTTTTCTTTATGTGTTTAGTTTTGTTTATTTTGATTTTAAAGGGAAAATAAATATTATTAAATTTTAAATATATATTTACATAATGAACTCTAGGTAAACCGTACTTATAGAAATGTATTAGAGCTGCAATGAAATTAAATTCTCACCCTTCTTAATCATAATTTGACCTGATCTAGAATCTAATCTCTAAGAAGACCAATTTTCTACAACACAAAAAAAATTTTCAAATTTTTTATAAGACAAAACATCCAAATTATTCCTTGTAAAACTTTTCATCAGACAAAGTAGTTCCTCCAGAATAAAAAATTTAATATCCCTCCCAAATGAAAATGTCGGACAAATTGGTCTTCCAAGAAAAAATTAAAAATTAGACAAATTAGGCCCTCAAGATTTATGGAAATGGTCAAATTGGTCCCTATAATGAGAGGACTAATTTGTCCAAAATCATTAATTGATAGGGACTAATTTGACCATTTTCATGAATCTTGAGGGACTAAATTGTCGAATTTTTTTCTTGAAGGACCAATTTGTCCGACGTTTTAATTTGGGAGTGATGTATTTTGAATTGTTTATTCTAAAGGGACTACTTTTTATCCAATGAGATATTTTGTAGGGACTAATTTGAATATCTTGTCTTTTTATAATTAAAATTGATAGGAACTTATTTTTTTGAGTAAATACCCAAATCCGTCCCTGAACTTTTTTTTAGTGCCCACTTTCGTCCCTAATTAAATTTTATAAGTCCCGCAGTCCCTGAACTTGAATTCCATGAGACATATCCGTCCCTCCGTTAAATCCCCCATTAGTGAATGACGGAGTAGTCCTACGTGGACCGTTAACTTTGTCCTACGTGGACGTTAAATGACACGTGTGTAATGGAGTTTCTAACAGGGGACAAATCAGTCCCCGTAATTTCTAATAGGGGACAAATCAGTCCCTAATTCTTGAACCAAAATGGTATCGCTTTACAAATCTTCGATTACCTCCTTCTTTCTTTCCCATCTGAAACCCTAAACCCCCATTCCAGACCCACACAGTTGCGTCTCCATCCTCTTCTTCCTCCTTGGTTCTTCTCCTTCAACCTCCATTGAAACACCTCCTTAAAATGGAATCTTGAGGTTGGGTAGCTGCTATGATGGTGTAACAATGAAATCTTGAGGTTGAAAGAAGTGTTTCAATGGAGGTTAGAAGGGGGGACAAGAAAACAGAGGACAGAAGAGAGGGAGTGGCGGTGCTGGTGTGATGATGAAGGTTTAAGGAGGTGTTTCAATGGAGGTTGAGGGAGAAGAACCAAGGAGAAGAAGAGGATGGAGGCGCGATTGTGGGGTCTGCTATGGGAGTTTAGGGTTTCAAATGGGGATGAAAGAAGAAGCTAATCGAAGATTTGCAAAACGACACCGTTTTAGTTCAAGGGTTAGGGACTGATTTGTCCCCTATTAGAAACTCCATTCCACATGTGTCATTTAACATCCACGTAGGACAAAGTTAACGGTTCACGTAGGACTACTCCGTCACTCATTAACGGGGGAGTTAACGGAAGGACGAATATGTCTAACGGAATTCAAGTTCATGTACCCTGAGATGTTGTGACAAGAAGAAACAAGGTCCCAACTTTCAAGAGCATTGTGCTCTCCTAGCTTGGGTCTATAATTCTGAAATATGAGATAAAAAACCTAACATACCCTACTCCTACTTATAGTAACGCTGCTAACAAACTCTCCTAAAACTTCTCAATTGAAAAATCTATAATTATTGAAATCTCTATAACTACTGAATCAAATCTCTTAAACTACCAACTAAATCAAATCTCCAAAACTACTTATCTCTCTTCCTGCTGTTATTCCAAGCTTATGCTTGATGCTTCTGTTGGGTATGCAACAATATCCCTCTCTGTTCTTCCCTCTCCCTTATATAATTTTCCTACTTCCTCCTAACAACAGAATAACAATCCCACCCACTAACTTTGCAAACTAGGCAAAGTCAGTTACAGCACTCATGCCCCACACACAATAGCAAACTCAAATCCCTCACACTCTCTCTAACTCTTATTTCAATAATTACAATCAGGCCCCTTATGTTTAGCTCAATTCCCATCAGAATTTTGGTAGAAGGTTGATGACTTCACATAATTGAGATTAAGCACAAAATGAAAAAAGTAGCATTGAAAGTCAAACCTTTTAAGTGCAAGAGCAAAATCGTCTATGGATAGTTTTATTCCGATAGACAACATAATTCCACCAAGAGCAGGAGCATATAACTCTTTAGATACCCTGGAAAAGTTTTTTAAAAAAAAAAAAACACTTAAAAAGCTATCAGCTCTTCCCACATTTAGATTGCTACATTCTGTATGCTCCAATTTTATGATAGGATTAACAAATTCTTAATTAGCAAGCAAAAAGAAGAGAGCAAAAGTAGAGTTAATTTGGTTCAGTTCAATAATATATTTACATATGAAAAGGTCAGTCAGAGTACCATAAAATGCAAGTTAACAGCCTTTAATCAAACAGATCATAGCAGTTACTCATATTAGTAGCAAATAGTCTTCAATGTAAATTGATCTCAATGAAAATGGAGTTGAATACATATAAAATTCAAAAACAGGTTAAACGAGCGGGACATAACAACAAACGAAATCACATGTTAGATTCATTACTGAGAAAATGTGTTTGTATATTTTATTGTTCTGAATTGTACAAAACATATATAGGCGAATAAAGCTAGCAGAGGAAATTATTTACAGACAATACGATTAAAGCTAACTACTCCACTAACCACTAATGTCCATTCTAACAACTCCACTAATGTCTAACATATGTCTACTAATATCTAATATCTAACATCACACAAGGATTATAACGATAAGAAACGTTCAAGCTTCAACTGTTTTGCGCAATTTTCCTTGGAAAAGAAAAAATTGAGATGAATCTCAACCCTAATAAAGAGAATTAAAAACAAACAAGTCATTCAACCAAAAAAGAAGAATGAAAAAAGGTAAAAAAAAAAACATAAATATAATAACTTCCAAAAGAAAAAATCTATCTTCATGCAGAAGAGAAGCTCACCAAGTGAAAGTGGAAGGTTGAGCAAGTGCAGCGACTGCCGTGGTGGCAACAATAAAAGGAAGAAACGCAGACAAAAGCTGAGACCAATCTCTTTCTCCCACTTCAGCGACGGAACTTCCATCAAGCCCAAAAGAATGAAGCGAAGACTTATGAGGCCAGCCAACTCTCCCCTTGAACTGCGAGGTGGAGCATGTGAAACAGGACAAAGCGCCACTACCCTCTGAGCCCCTTCGGACCCTCGAGGTCGAAACTGAAGCACAAGAGCGAAAGAGGCGGTGGAAGGCTAAAGCCTGAAGCTTTGGGTTGTTGTGAATTCCGGGACACAGAACGGGAATTGAGGCAAATGAAGAAGAACAGCGAGTTCCGGCCATCGATAAAGGGAACGGGTGCCGCCGACGATGGCCTTACGGTGCCGCCGGCGAGCTCAGGAGGAGGAGGGGGAGAGAGTGAGAAGGAAGAGAGAGAAAGGAAGGAGTAGTGATTTTGCTGAGGGATGGGCAGCAGAGAAGATGATGAGATAGGAAAAGAGATTCGCATATTACGAGTGAAAGAGAGAGGGACGATGTGGGAATAAGATCAGGTACTTCGAGAATACATGGTTGTTCGTCATTAGTTCAGGTTTTGAAATGTGGCAACATGAGGCAAGATAGCATGAATCATGTATGTATTCCATGTATCCCATCATACCTATCAGCCACTCGTTTTTATTTTTTTTTTATATTAAGGCAAAACATTGGAATATGTCCATCAAAACTTTTAATCGAACAAAATAGTTTTTTTAAAATAAAAAATTTAAAATACATCTCTTTCAAATTAAAATTTTGGACAAATTGATCATAAAAAAAATTAGACATTATTCCTTTAAAATTTATGAAAATGGTCGAACTGGTCCTCTATAATAGGAGGATTAATTTGTACAAAATCTTTAATTAATAAGGTCTAATTAATTTGACCATTTTCATAAATCTTGAGAGACTAATTTGTCTAATTTTTTCTTGGAGGATCAATTTGTTCGACATTTTAATTTTGGAGGAATGTATTTTGAATTTTTTTATTCTAGATGGACTATTTTGTCTGATGAGAAGTTTTGCAAGAACTAAATTGGGTGTTTTGTCTTGTATTAAAAATAGAATATTGTTATATGCACAATGAGAAAATAACCAAAATAAGTTATATGATTTGCACAATAAATATCATATAATATGCACAATATATATTACATGTTATATATTATGCAAAATATATATCACGTGATGTAAAGAAATATGATGTTACTACATGCGGTATATGTTGTGCAAAATATGTTGTATATGTTATGCATAATATGTAATATACGTTATACATATTACATATTATACGTTGTGCACTATTTATTAGTTGTTTTGACCTGTTTTTCATTGTGCACCAAGAATTTTTGTTAAAAATAAATAAAAAGTGAAATCTCATTCAACATGGTTTTTAGATGTTGCTTGGTTAGAATTTTTCATTGTTTGGTTGAATTTTTGTATTGTTTTTGTTGAGTTTTTTTGTTAGTTTGATTGGATTTTTTGTTGTCTACGGTGCGTAACTTTTACCTATTGTTTGATTGAAATTTTTATTGTTTGGTTGATTTTTTTGTGTTATTTGGTTGTGATTTTTTGTTTTGTTTGATTGAGTTTTTTGACTATTTGATTGTATTTTTTATTGCTTGATTGAATTTTAATTGCTTTAGATTATTTTTTATTTTTTAATTGAATTCTTTTATTTACTTGAGTTTTTTATTATTTTAGTTAAGTTTTTTCTTATTGTTTGGTTGAAGGGTAGAAAGACGTGTAGGAGAGAGATGAAAAGTGTTTTCATGTGTTGTTTTTTTATGGAATACTGAAGTAAGTTAATGAACAAGAGACAAAAATGAAGGTGTGTGTTTGCACGAGAAGGGGGATTGAGTTGTGCTGTGAATATTTCAAATTCTTTTTCTAAAACAAGTTCTTAGAAAAACTGGACTTAGAAGCAAATCCTTCTAAGTGACAGCGGAAGACTTTCTGAGAAGATAAGGCTTCTGAGAAGCTTTATCTTCTGAGATAGTTAACCTTCTGAGTAAGTAAAGTGAAATTACTATATTAGTTTTAAACACTTTTTTACTTAAGATACTTCAAGTTGTAAATTTGGTTCAAAAGGTTAATTTTCGAAGAGTTGTCTTAGAGTTTTTCAATGTATGATAAGTTTAAGGGGAAAGAGAAAATCACACACGAGATTTTATACCGGTTAGGCTTAACCTTAGTCTACTCCAGTTGCTTTAAATATTCTTCTAAAAGTGCCTTCTCAGGCAACACCACCTTTACACCCATAAAAGGATTTTCACCACCTCACAATCTGAGTGGGATTTCTTTGCCTCAAACACAAAAGGACTTTCTTTGCCTTAACACTAAGGACTTTTCTTGCCTCACACTCGAGAACTTTACTACCTCAAACAATCGAGGACTTTAGATGCCTCACAACCGAGGACTTGAGTTATTACAAAGAGGTGTTATGATTTAAAAACACTATCAAGTTTCTTAGACGAAGCTAAGTTAAAATACTTGATAGACTTCTAAATTTAACTTACACAAATGCAAGAATAAAACAGTAAAGAACTAGAAGATTTTTTACAAGTTTTTCTTTTCAAGAATGAGAGGTCCTTTTGAGAAGAATTTTTAAAGTTTCAAATGAATTTTCAATTTAGCAGCATTTCAGCACTTTGATTCAATGGGGTTTTCTCTGTTTGATTCGAGCATTCTTCTACTATTTATAGAGAGCGAATCTGCTGATGTTTGAAGACTTTTTGGTGCTGATGTGGCTTTAGTTTCTAGTTCAGAACAACTCCCTGCACTGTCAGCGCAAATCTTGGAACTTATTGTTGGATAATTATTTGGTGGATTAGCATAAATTAGTATTTATCCAAATCAATTCATTTATTAAATATTATGTAGCGATTATTATATTTATTAATATTATTGTTATTGGGCTACATAATATATTATTGTGAAAAAGTGAAAGAAATTATGTTTGGGCTAGCTGATGATAGGTGGGCTGGACTCATCATTATCTAACCTTGGAGAGTCCCTACTGTTGACCAGTTGACAGTATTTATTCCGCCCTATTAGGAATAAATTAATATAAATAGGCTGCTTAACCTAGCCTAACGTAACCTGTCTCTTGGCTCTCTAGTACACATTCTCCTTCTCTCTTCTCTCTGTACTCTTTTCAGTGACTCAGAAACTATTGATTGAGGAGCAACAAAGAACGAGAAAAAAATAATGATTTCTAATTCATGATTCCAGGTTCTGTTTCTCATTACCCTTTATTTTATCACATGCTATAATTGAAACTAAAGTTATGTTGTTATTATTTTCCTTCAATTGGTATCAGAGCCAATTTTTAGTTTTGATTATGGCTGTGTAAAATTGTTGTTTCTTGTTCCAATTTCGGTTTTAATTTTGTTGTTAATTTCTATGATAATCCTAATTTTGATTTAGGGTTTCAATCTATTGTTTAAGACTGATTGTTGATAATACATGTGTAAACATTGGTCAAAATCAGTTTTTAAAGAAACCTAAAAATCAAAATTAGGATTAACTGTTCTAGCCGATTAAATCCGAAATTGTTTGAGGGTTATTGTAGCTCTTGTTTTTCTGGTTAAATCGACATATAATATGTTTGATTTTGTTAAGTATATAGAGAGAATTTGGAGTTTGAATTGATGAATCCTAATTTTGATACATAAACCCCTTTTGTTTCTGGTTTTAATTTTTCTGGGTATATTTGTGCTATAAAAACATAGGGCTTTTGTAAAGAATTACATTCTGAACAAAACCCAATTTGAATCATCGAGTTTCGTTGAGTATTGAGTGAGAAATCGATCAAAAACCGTTTCTCAAACCCCTTCTCTTTCGTCCGAATTATGTATTTTTCTGGGCATCTTTGGTTCGAAATGATTGCATAATCATGAAGAGGACGATCTCACGATTCCATAGACACCAAGAACACATGAAACGGAGCTCTGTGGAAAGAGATATCGAAGAGAGAAGTTTGCGGGTTGGCGGATCGCGACGAACCCGACCCGACCTGGTTCACGACACGGCGGGAGGTTAGGGATGATGAACAATGTCTTTCACCCTCTAGATCGCGCCACGTGTCAAGCTGAGGATCGTCGAATTTTGAGTTGCGGATCGCGCCACGTGGCTTGCGCTGTGCCGTTAGATTGCTGCAAGGGCTGGACTCCGGATTGCGCCACGTGTGACGCCTTGCGCCGTTAGATTGAAGTGAGCTCTTCTCTCCGGATTGCGCCGCGTGGTTCTGCCTGAGGCGTCCGATTTTTGCCGGCTTTGGCGTTCCAGATTGCGCCACGTGTTGCCAGCCAAGCAGCGCAGAAGCTAGCGCGTGGTGCGCGTGGATTTCTCCTTCTTGGAGCGCGTGCAGCGCGTGGGGCCCACTCCCAGGCCCAAAAATTTCCAATTTTTTTGGAAATTATTTTTTTTTTAATTTCTGACTTATTGGTATATTTTAATTAATTTTTTGAGGATCAGAAATATTTATTGTGATTTATTTCAGTTTTAATTAATTGAAAATTATGTGATAATCTTCTCATTTTGTATTGAAATTTTTTATGCATGTTACTATTGATATTTGGGGTTTATATTCATGCATAATCTCAGATATTTTGCAACATAAAATTTGAGCTTATTTTATGTCATAATTATTTGTATATTATGATATATATTATGTAAAGTTTTTTTTAATGCTGCTGTTATTGACTATTATTTAAATCATTATCTGAGATGAATATAATGAGGAGATTTAAATTATGACGTATACATATTTTGTAAATTATATTGTGCATTTTGTTTAAAGTTTTTATTTTGACATTTTTTGTACTCCCATATTGTGTTGCACAATATTTTTTATAAATATTTTCTATCTAATTTATGTCGTTCAAGTGGGAGAATATTTAATAATTTATTATTTTGTGAACTAACATAAATCAGAACTGGATTTTAGCTTTTGTGAATCCTTATATTCTGAATCTTGTTTTGCTAAAATCCTATTTTTCATAATGAGAAATTTGTTATGAGTGAAGTTTTAAGAAAGACATTATATTTTATTTTGTAAATCTTTCTTTGTTTTACTTCACAACCTTTTGAGTTCATTTTGGGAGATATTTGTTTTTTTTTTGGCTCACAAGTTTTCTTTTGGTTAAAAACTATTGTGACTAATTTATTGAATCTCAATAAATTATTGTTAATTATGTGAGCATATTGATACAAATAAAATTTGTTTTTCTCCCATTATGGTTGACAAAATCACTCAATATTTATAATTCTTATAATGTTAACAAATGTTGCATTGTTAAGATTTAAATTGTGATGAGCATTTCACATAATTGAGATTAATATCTTTTGAATAATTTTGTATTTTTGTTTATAAATTTTATTGACTATCTTTTCATGGTTTAGAGCTCGCTTTCACAGGACGGATCATGCAAGATATTATTATTTTTATTTATAAATATTGTTGAATATTTTTCATTGTTGAGAGCTCGCCTTCGCGGGACGGACCATGGAAGATATTATTGTTCTTGTTTATAATATTGATTAAATATTTTCGTACTCAATTATGAATATTATTATTGTGTTGCTCATCAAATATTGTTGGATATTTTCATGGTTGAGAGCTCACCTTCGTGGGACGGATTATGAAAAATATCATTGTTCTATTGAATATTTTATTTTTATAAATATTGATATATTGTATATTATTGACTATTTTTTCATGGTTAAGAGCTTGCCTTCGCAGGACGGACCATGATAAGATAGTATTGTATTTTATAGAAATTTGTTGATGTTTTGTATGATTGAGAGCTCACATTCGTGGGACGGATTATGTAAGACATAATGATATTTTATTGTTGTTTCTATTGTTGCATTAAAAATTGTGTTGATAAAAGTCTTGCCCTTCGGTTTGCTCTTATTGATATAATTCTTGATGAGTTGTAATCATATTTTAAGGTTCTCAGTATCCTCTCGATATTAGCCTTAAGGATATGATGATCGTTATTTGATGCTCAATACTTCTTATGTTTTTCAAGTGTCATAGCGTATACATTCTTCTTGCTACTCATAGTGACTTGAATTTTGTGTATTATTGAAATATTGTTTTCTTTGCTTCCGCTGTCGTTAATCTAATGTATTTTCAAGTCTACATTGAGTTAGTAAGAAATTGTAAATTGTTTAGTGCATTGAGTTAGTGAAAGTCATTTCGTAACTATTGTTATGACTCTGCTTATTATGAGATATTTTGTAATGTTTTGATTTATGTAGTCCAAATGGGAAAAATGATACCCTTATTGTTGTGGACTAACATAAATCAAATAATTGTCAGTGATGACATATTGTGCAGACCCTTGAGGTCATCTCATAATATTCTATTGTATTGTTAAATGTCTTGACATGTTGTTTGTCAAGTTGATTTAAGGATTGTTTTTGTGTTATATGATATTGTTGTTGTGCAATCCTTAAGTTCTATCCATATCCTAATTTTGTTGTTTATTGAGAGTGTTTTGGTATACTATTGTGGCCATGTATAATGCATACATATTATTGATAATCTGATAATTGATTTATGTAGTCCAAGTGGGAGAATTGTTGGTCTTGCTATTGTTGTGGACTACATAAATCAATTTTAGTTATTATTGAATATCAGATTAAAGTATACCATTTGATTAAACATTGTGATATTGTGAACACTCTCAATTAAGGATATGTGGTTGCTTGTGTTGGTTTGGCTTGTATGGGCAAGCTCAGTTTGTCTTTATCCAACACAGTGTATATAATGAGGTTTTATGATATATTGGTTTAGTGGGAGTCTATCTCACGTATTGTTTGAACCTCGTGTTTAAGATTGTCATATTAAGGCCAACATTTATTTATTGTTATGATGACAATCTTCATGTATTGCCGTATTTTGTTTAATGTGGTTTTCGGCAATTATAGGTATTTAATCCTTTGTTCATAGAGACATTTTGGACCCAGTCTCATGTTGATATTGTAATGAGATTATTTGTCTTAATCTCATATTGCATCTTGGGCGGATGTTAGGGACTATTGTATTTCACATTTTTTAAAGGTCACCGAGATGTGAGTTTTTTATTTCTGTATGATATCTTTGCTCTCTCGGGTGAGATTTTCTGCAGAGATGAGATACTACATTTCATTTTGGACCTTATGGTTAACTATATTGTGATGTTTGACATTTTGTTGTGATCACACATTGTGTGAATTAATCTATACTAGTCTGACTCCTTTTACTCTAATTTGTGTTGTCCAAGTGGGAGAGTGTTGAAATTTTATTTTGTGGACTTACACAAATTAGTAAATAGTACAGAGTAATTTTATTGCCAAAATATTTTATGAATTGATCTGAATTGATATTAATCTTGTGTTCTAATTTATGTTGTCCAAGTGGGAGATTGTTGGATAATTATTTGGTGGACTAACATAAATTAGTATTTATCCAGATCAATTCATTTATTAAATATTATATAGCAATTATTATATTTATTAATATTATTGTTATTGGGCTACATAATATATTATTGTGAAAATGTGAAAGAAATTATGTTTGGGCCATGTGATGATAGGTGGGCTGGACCCATCATTATCTAACCTTGGAGAGTCCCTACTGTTGACCAGTTGAGAGTATTTATTCCGCCCTATTAGGAATAAATTAATATAAATAGGCTGCTTAGCCTAGCCTAACGTAACCTGTCTCTTGGCTCTCCAGTACACACTCTCCTTCTCTTCTTTCTCTCTTCTCTCTGTACTCTTTTCAGTGACTCAGAAACTATTGATTGAGGAGCAACAAAGAACAAGAAAAAAAAAATAATGATTTCTAATTCATGATTCCAGGTTCTATTTTTCATTACCCTTTATTTTATCACATGCTATAATTGAAACTAAAGTTATGTTGTTATTATTTTCCTTCACTTTTCAGACTTTGCACAGTGCACAACTTCCAATGCTTGCTTGGGAATGTTCTGAGCTTGTTGAGAACTTTCCGTGAGGTTAGAGTCCTGAGACTTGATCACATCCAGATGATGCTTTCTGAGAGAAGCGCGCCTTCTGAGTGATGAGCCTTCTGAGTGGAAGTCCTTATGAGACGAAGTCCTTCTGAGAAACAAAATTCAGCATTGCCTTCTGAGAGGCTCTTTCTGATTTTGAATTTTGTTCTTCACTCCAGTTTTGCATTTTTCACCTTGTTGCTTCTGAGTCACCCTTTTTAGGTTCTTCTAAGCATCATATTGTTCTTTCATTTTGAGGTTACTTTGCAAATGCTCAAGACATATTTGAATGTATTGTTCTTCTCAAAGTTTAGCTTTCTAAGAACTACTTAGCATACACATTAGTTCTTATCAATCAAAATCTTTAACATTGACTATAGATTGTTATCATTAAAACATTTGTATTTCAATAGAGAAATTTTTAAATCTTAATTTCTCTTAGAAGGGTTCTAGAGCTTAAAATCTCCCCATTTTTTATGATAACAATTTAAGTACGAGGTAAATATTTTGTTTGGTGTATAGAGATGTCTTCTGATTAAGTTCAGAACTTAACCAGAATGCACTTCCTTCTTCTTAGAAAATAACCTTAGTTTCGGAGATGCTAAAGTTGTTTTCTTAGAAGCTTTTCTCAATAATAAACAAATAAGAGTTTTGCACATGAATTATTGAGAATGCACTGTATTTCATTTAATAATCATGGAAAATTACAGAGTGCCAAAAAAATACAAATATAAAAAATAAATATAAAAAAGAACATGAACAATTTTTTTTTTAAATTTTGATACTCCCCCTAAATCTCAACCTATGATTTATCTTATGCCAAAATATTTTCTATACTACATTTTCTCCCCCTTCGTTATCTCGAAAAGGGTGGCTAAGACAAATACGCCATCAAAGACTATAACCTAGCTAGCTCCTGCGAGCAATGTATCTCAGAAGTCTGCACATTTCAATAATATGCTCCTTGGAGCCCAGGTTTGTAGGAGTTTTTAGAGGCAGATCGTCAGCACTTGGAGCAGCTTCTGGAGGAGGAGGAGCTTGGGAGGGCCTGCGAGCATTTTCCTCTTCAAACAGATTGAACATGAAATCATCCCTTTGAGCAGCAAGAGCAGAGGTTAATGCCACTGATCCAGAGGGCTGCTTAGCTTCAGAAGGTTGTACCCTTGTAGTAGTTGGTTCGGAAGCATCAGAAGGGAGGAGGAAACGAGGTAGAGGTTCTGAAGATTGAATCACTCCAAAGATTCTTGTTCTTGCATCCCCATAGATGTATGGACGATAGGATACAGATGGGCGGGGTATTAACAACGTTTCCCAGCTGTAAACATGGATTTATCGTTGAGCCCGATCGTGAGAAGGAGGGTGCTGGACTGGTGAAGCTTGGAGGAGCAATCTGAGTGATGTCCACATGTTGAACCTAGGTGTCCATCTAAGTGGATGCTCCACTTCCAGATCCAACCAAGGGACACTGGCTGACAAATGTCTCAACTGCGGCGATGCCAGCATATGTTTGCATCAATGTCTCAGATGGAGTCAGAAGGTTATTTCTCAACCTCAGAAGTTGGTTCTACACCACCAGGTGGTGTTTGTGGTTCCACTTCAGCTTCATTAAGGGCTTCTGGCTCTTGCTGCTGCTGCTGTTGTTGTTGTTGTTATTGATATGCTTGTTCTTAAGGGTTTTCTTCCGAATCACGTTCAACAACTTGTTGAATCTCTTCCATCCTCTGAGCTAGATTCTGAGGAGGCACTTCTGCAGCTTCAAAAGCGGTCTCTTCTGAGAGGACTATCCCAGTACTTCCAATATGAGATTGTACTCGGGGAGTTCTGAGTGTGCTTCCTGTTGGTATATGCCCTAGAGGGCCAATCATAGTTGCATTTTATTATGATATTGTGACATTTTATTTTATATATATATATATATATATATATATATGAGGCATTGTTTTCATTAATTGTTTATTTATTTATTTTAATAAACACTATGATGTCCTTAGAATGGAATAAAGATTAGGTACATAACCTAATAGTGAGACTCCATTCTTAAATGTCCCTAGTCAAGTATTACTATAAACAACAAGACAACAGTAATACGTTGAGACTAGTATGTGTATGGACTGATAACCTTTTCTCACAGGTTATGGATATGTGATATCAAGTCTGCACATAGGTATATATGGTGATATATATTGGACTGACCCGCCATGAGAACACCACATGGATAGTAATGTGAATGTCATAAGTGATTCTCATAGTGATGATGGTACATGTAGTCCTTTGACATGAAGTTACTGCGATCCGCTGCATGAGGAGTTATGTGCTTTGATACCGTCAAACGTTATCCGTAACAAGGTAATTATAAAGTCGGTCATTAGGCATATCACGAATCATGTGGGCGGTGCGAGTAACGTAGAAAGAATTTGTCCCTCTCACATTACAAGAGATATATTTGTGGGCTCCTTGATGAGTAGGACTGGGTAAATGTATGGCCATACTGAAATGAATTAATGTGTGATATTAATGTCATTTATTTTATCAGTCTACTCGGAGATCAAGAAACTAATGATTTAACTATACAAGATGACTAATTCCATGTTTGTGTTAAATATGGATATTTGGACAAAGGGACTGAAATGTACGGTAACATCAATCACGGAAAGGTTATGTCAAACCGTTGACTTTCTTATAACTTGGGTAGTAGTGATGTATTGCTAGATACCGCTCACTGTTTATATTATTTAAATGGAATTTAA
Source organism: Aeschynomene evenia (assembly GCA_013621005.1). NCBI lineage: Eukaryota > Viridiplantae > Streptophyta > Magnoliopsida > Fabales > Fabaceae > Aeschynomene > Aeschynomene evenia. The sequence goes on from CM024268.1 coordinate 15,598,798, forward strand.
TAATATTGCCAACGTTGTAAGAACCTATAGGGTCACACACTAAAGCAGTTTTTATATTGATGCTAAATTAGAATAAATTAGTGTGACTAATTTAATTGGGCTTCATGAGATGGGCCAACTAAAGAATAAGATTAAATTAGTGTGACTAATTTAATTAGGCTTTCATAAGATAAGCCTAATAAGGATTAAGAGAAGTTAGTGTGACTAATTGGGCTTCCATGAGATGGGACCAACAAGGCTTAGGTTTAGGTCAAGTGTTGGCTATAAATAACACACCTAAGGAGCCTTTTGGGTGTGGTTGATTTCATACACTCTAGCCTTCCTCTCTAGAAATCCTTATTTCTCTGTTTCTCGCTACTAGCATAGTGAGTTTCAGAAAAAGCATCAAGGTGAGTGTTTGACACTCACAACTGCTGTGTGGATATCTCTAGGCCGTTGCTACACTTGCAACGGAAGAGTTTGACATAGCTCTTTGTGAAGATTCAAGAATTCAAGAATTGAAGAGTTCAAGATTTGAAGAGTTCAAGAGTTCAAGATTTGAAGACTTCAAGAATCGAAGAGTTCAAGAATTCAAGATTTCAAGAGTTGAAGAATTCAAGAACAAGAACTTTTAAAGAACTCAAGAACAAGTGTTGTTCGCAAATTGTATTGCGATAACGCTTCAACAGGTAATTCATAGATGAATCATGTTCATTCACATGGGTCCTTGGGTGGGAATTGCATAAAAGTTTTTTGTTTTCCGCTGCACCTTTATGCGTGATTTCCCAACAGTGGTATCAGAGCCTCTTGTGAAAATGTGGTCCTCTTGAAAGAACTATCGGATGTTTGTATGATAAACACGGTTCTGTTATGTTGTTTATGGGATAAACACAGTTTTGATTTTTGCAAGAAGAGATTTTTTGATCATATGATGATATGATTTTCGAAATCATCATGTTATGTGATAACATGGTTTTGCTTCTTTGCCGATAAGGATTTGCAAAAAAGGTTCAAGAGTTGAATCCTTATTTTCAAGATCCTTGGTTTTGAAATTCTTGTTTTCGAAACTAATCCTTATTTTCGAAGTTCATACTTGTTTTTCGAAAAGTTTGGTGTTTGATCCTCTTTTTCGAAAATTTCTTGTTGTTTTCTTGTTGATTTTCGAAAATGACATGATGGATGGCTAGGATTCATTTGATTTGATCTTGTTTCCTTTTTGAGTGACAAATAGATGTGATATGTTGATATCATATCTTTTTCAAATTTGGAAATCTTTTGATTAATGAGATTAATTAAGAGGGAATATGTATATCATATCTTTTTCAAATTTGAGAATTTTTAATTAATTTGATTAATTAAAATTCGAATATATGTAACACCCTGAAAATCGTGTTTAGTATGCGATCGAGTTATGACCGTGTTTGACGACGCGCGACAATAACAAGATTATAACGTTGTGATTAAATGATTATTTATTGTGTTCTTATGGCGTGACTATGTATGATGTGTTGGTTTGAAGTTATGTGATGATGATACTTATGTGGCAATTTTTGTATTCTGGCAGTACGAGCTATGGTGAATTAAGGTGTCGTAAAGAATTAATTATGATCAGTGATATTTGATATATGATGATGATAAAAAAAAAATCAAATTGTTGTGGTGATGGATCAAGTATAATTTTATGAAATTTATTTATGGCTGAATAGTATGATAATTGAACATAGTCATGTATGTGCAAAGGTGAAATGTATGAAATCCTATATTATTTAGTGATGGATAATCTAAAAATGGTGTTGTCTAAGATAGACATGTTCATGAGAAGTGAGAAATAAGGAACGAGATAATTATGTGACAACATATGTATATATGTAAGTGCATCTGTGTACATTTATATACCTCAAGTAACTGGCGTATGTGTATATATATATATATATATATGAATTTCCATGCTCATAGTGAAGAAAAGTATAATATAATTTTAGAGTGATATATTTATGAGTGATATATTTATGAGTGATATATTAAATGTAAAGTGTGCCAATGGGGATATATGCATGTATATGTATATATATATGTATATATATATATATATATGTATATATATGTATATATATATATGTATATATATGTATATGGGTGCATATATATATATATATATATACCTGAATTTATGTTATGTAATTTAAATGAAGTATATGTGCTATGTGTTAGTACATAATAATCTAGGTTGCTTGTGGAGCAAGACAAACCTAGTATTATTATTTGTATGAGTTAATAGAACCACAAAGAGAGGCAATGATCGGTATAAAATTTAATGAGACCTTAATATTTATTTCAAAAGAGTTCAAATGAGTGTTTAGAAAATTAATTAGAAAATAATCTTACCAATATTGGCGAACTATGATTTTAAAGCTATTATTATTAAATTTCATATTTTCGTGTTTATTGGAAAATTCTTTTAATGAATATCACTTGTTTTCATCCTATTTTAAGTACAAGTTTTCCAATAATGACTAGGGGGTTAATATGCTATTTTAACATGATAAAAATGAGTATGTTGCATGCTATTTGATCTTAAAAGGGGATGGAAAAATATACAATATTTTGTTAAAGGATGGTGAGATAAAGTGTGACATGGGAACTTGAGTGTATGCAAATTTGATGGCGAACTTTGTGAGATTTGATGAGAATGATTGTAGAATTATATCATGTGTATGATGTAAGATTTAATGCTTTAATTTAAAGTAATAGTGTTGTATTTGGAGAACTCGAATGCCTTTATGAAAGTGTTATGCAATTGAAATGATGACGTGTCTTAGTAGAATATGATAGTGATTGCATTTGCTGATAGGAACTGATGATGAGATTATTGATATGAGAAGATGATAAATGGTGATGTTAATATGCTAAAATGTTAAGTTAATAATGTGTAGATATGATATGAGTTGTGCTATGTAGTGACATGAATTGATGAGTGTATTACTATGAATTACGATGATGAAATGCATGTGTTAAAATGAGATGATGATGAGTCATATAAGGGATTATGTTGATGAATTATACTATGTTAATTAGAGATAAAGAAGGATTATGCTATGTTGTTATGAGGAAGAGAGGCTTTATATGAGATGATGATGAATTATGTCATGAGGATGATACGTTACGTTATGTGTAATGTGTGTAATCACATAATGCTATGTTTGATGATAAAGTATGACATGAATATGTGAACATGACATAATTAGGTATATACAATTACATGGTGCTATGATTGAATGTTAAAATATGTTATGTGACATAATGAGATTATGGTCATAGATACTTGGATGAAAAGATATTATAAATGTATGAAATGATGAAACGGGAAAAATGCTCATCACTTATGCGTTTGATTTCAAAGTTTATGTTTGTCTGAATAATTGTTTTAAAGATAGATTATGTACATAATTGAATACTGGATTGAGATGGTTGCTGTGATGATATAATTATGCACCTATATAATGTTAAGAAAAGTGATGAGTTATGATTGATGATAGATTGGTTTCGTGGGAATGCCGGGTGAATCCTGAGGTACATGCCAGGAAGCTCCCGAGGAGTACCCCGGAAACAACTAGATGAAGTTTAATTGATATGGTTGTGCAAATGGATTGGTTTCGTGGAGAATGCCGGGTAACTCCTGAAGTACATGCCAGGAAACTCCCGAAGAGTATCCCGAATGAACTAGAGGTAGATTTAAACGTTATGGTATACCTCAATGGTTGGATTGAGTTTTTGTGACCGCTCACCTAGGCGAAGAGAATGATCGGTTAGTGCCGCTCACCGAGGCGAAGAGAAAAGTCGGCTACGACCGCTCACCGAGGCGAAGAGAATAATCGGTTAGTGCCGCTCACCGAGGCGAAGAGAAAAATCGGCTATGACCGCTCACCGAGGCGAAGAGAATAATCGGTTAGTGCCGCTCACCGAGGCGAAGAGAATAATCGGTTAGTGCCGCTCACCGAGGCGAAGAGAAAAATCGGCTACGATCGCTCACCGAGGCGAAGAGAATAATCGGTTAGTGCCGCTCACCGAGGCGAAGAGAATAGTCGGTTAGTGCCACTCACTGAGGCGAAGAGAACAATCGGTTTTGACCGCTTGCCGAAGCGAAGAGAATAATCGGTAGTGTTGCTTGTCGAAGTGAAGAGAATTAACGGGTGGACATAGGATGAATGTCTGGATTGTTGATATGCTTGTGATGGTATGATTAGATGCCCGGGAGATGAGTGTGCATTCGCATTGAATGAGGAAAACACGAGAACTTAGAGAGACCCTAGGTTCCCTTAGAAACGGATCAGTAAGATGTTTGAACCAGTCAAAGTAAGGACTCCGCCTTTTTAGAAAGTAAAGTACCGTTTTATACCCGAGTATTACTTTGACTGGCTAGAATCGATGTTTTCGAGCACGTAGATCCGTGTGCTCTGTGTAACTCACTAAGACGACCCCGTCTTACTCTTTTCTCTCTTGATGCTTCGATTCTAGATACGTATGGAGCAGCCACTGTCGTCGCCCCTGCCGCGCCGATTGCCATATGACTTCGCGGTAGCGAGCTACATGCCATCGACCGGCGCCGTGACCATGGTCTCCACCGTGTCCGGGGTATATCGTTTCTTCATCCTGGAGCTCATGGCGAGATACCCCGCTCCTATTCCCGATCTTGCACCTGCGCCTGTCCCCGCTCCCGTTCATCCGCCACCGCCCCCAGTGCCCGTACCCGCTCCAGAGTCGAATGAGTCAGACCCCGAGGAGGAGGGGTACGAGAGTGATGAGGCAGCCCCGCCCACCGACGAGGACGAGCAGATGGAGGACGAGCCGGAGGTGTTGTCCTTAGCTGGAGGACCAGGACTGAGCGAGGAAAGTGACGGTTAACATCGAACGGAAGACACCGGAGCCACGACTGGAAGATCGGCTTTGTAGACGCCCCCTTTTAATTCTAGTTATATCTTGTGGTTTGTATGTTTTGTTCTGGAGCTTTTGTACCCCTGCGAGGGAGATAAACACTCTTTTGGCTTGTATATATTTATTGGGCAGCTTTGCACTCCACCTGAGTCCACTTTGTACATCCGGACCAGGACTTCACACTGTCCATTTTGGTTGTAGCAGCTCTTTTCATATTATATGGCATGTATTAAACAGAACCTCTAATATACTTAAATATTTTTATATTGCACTCCTACATATATATTATGTATTTAATATTATGGCCATTGATGTATGGGCCTCTATTACTTATGCTATTCTTCATATACTTCTAGATGATTATCCAGGATATCCATTTGTGCTCGTGCATGATTCCAAAGGTCATGGCTCTCGAGTATTGACAATGTTATTTATTCGTGATAAGGGTTTATGCTATATAAAAAAAAATATATGGGGTTTTTGGGTGGTTGTAACATGTCAATTCGTTAGTTATGTCCATGACATAGTTAATAAATTGGGATGTTACAATATATATATATATATATGGGATATATTTTTCAAATTTGGAAATCTTTTAATTAATGAAATTAATTAAGGGATATTTGATATCATATCTTTTTCAAATTTGGAAATCTTTTAATTAATGAGATTGATTAAAAGGGATATGTGTATCATATCTTTTTCAAATTTGGAAATCTTTTAATTAATGAGATTAATTAAAGGGGATATATGTATCACATCTTTTTCAAATTTGGAAATCATTAATTAATATGATTAATTAAATTTCGCACATATATATATATATATATATATATATATATATATATATATATATATATATATATATATATATACTAGCGTCTTGTCGGGCACGAAGTGCCCGCCAATCCGCAATTTTTTTTAGTCATATTATTTATTTTTTAAGTTTATTGTATAAAATGGAGAAAAAATTAAAAAATGAGTAAACGAAATAACATGGAAATAGATATGATTATTTTATAATTTTAATTTTAGAATTCAAAAGATAACTACCCAAATGAGTGTGAACACCAAAAGGGTAGTTATTTTTTGTATCCTCTTTATATATAGTATATATATATATATATACCATATCTATATTTCAAAATTTGAAATCCTTTTATTTAATGGTTAATTAAATAGCATACATATATATGAGATATATATGTATTTCAAATTTGAAAATCGTTTTAATTAATGAGATTGATTAAATCGAATTGCATACATATGGTTTGTCTGTCACGGATTCAAGATTCGTTTCAATAAAATTGTTTTAAATATAAAGCATTCGTTTTTAATTGGATAAAATGGTTTAAAGTATTTCTTTTAACATGTCATGGGATGCATGTTTATATGTCCTCATATGCTTTATTCATTTTATTCTATCATGTTGCATTTACATGTTATACATATATGTATGAGATACATATATGGATGTTATGTGTTAAATGGTTTAACACTACATGGTGAAATCAATTTATGAAAAAACCCCTCATTGTAAAATATTAAGTCATGATAGCCTTCCGATGCATAGCACTCGTCAAGACTGTTATCGATGTAGTGTGGGTCTGCCAAAGCAGGGCACTCTTATCTATGGCAGTAATACGCGATAGGACAAGCAAGTAATGTCCGATTGCTAGCCATTGGGTTTGACTTAACTAAGTGAGATTCAATAGGATTGAGAGACTTAGAGGCAACGACAGTTGGGCTTTAATTCATAAGATGAATTAGAATAAGGTGTTATTCACCCAACTATCCAAGAATTGTATACGATACAATTGGAAAGAGTTTCCTACCTAAATAGTCGAAACTTTAAGCGATCAACCAAAGTTGACTTAAAGCTAGATGAAATATGGATCTTGGCCCACTATAAAATATTCCAAAGAAAATTTTACGAATCAATGTAGAGGGTCATTGGTTTGAGTAAAATAGTGGGAGCAATATTTAATTAAAGTCCTAATTAAATATTATATGTCATCATTCTCACTCTACATATTATCTTTCTGTGGTTTACCATGACATCACACGCATTAAATAACCTATCATTGTGATCTATTCTTGAGAAGGATAAGTTGTATCCTTGAGAAGGATAAGTTGTCTAGAACAAATTTTCTAGATTGGTATAGAAACTTGAGGATTGTCCTCAAGCATGAAAAGAAATGTCCTCAAAGGAATTGTTCCTAAGGAGACACTAGCTACAAGTACTTCTAGGACTGACACAAATGCTTATAAGAAGCATCAAGATAAAGCCTTAGATGTTTTGTTGTCTTATGCTTGCTGCCTTGACCCCTGAGTTGCAGAAACATCATGAGAGCCATGAAAGCATGGAGGCGTATGATATGATCATACACCTCAAGCAACTATATCAAAGGGCAAAGGCAAGGCCATCTTGATGGTTCAAGATGAAAGAGCAAAAGAAGCAAAGTAGCAAGTCCAAGGGCAAGGGCAAGGCAAAGGGCAAGGGCAATGAGATTCCCAAGCTGAAAGCCTTGAAGCCTAAGGGCGATGCGTCTAAAGAGGATACCTGCTTTCATTCCGGTGGGACCGGACATTGGAAGAGGATTTGTGCAAAATACCTGGAAGAATGAAAGAATAACAAAGGAAGTGAGACTTCCAGTTCATGTATGATTGTTATAGAGGTCAATTATCTACTTTTGCATCATGAGTATTAGATACTCGATGTAGTTCTCACATTTAGCACTTGTTTATTTGTGCAAATGAGATTAGATCATTGGCAAAGGGTAAAAGTCGACCTACGAGTTGGAAATGGAGCAAGAGTTGCTGCATTAACTGTAGGGACTTATGATTTGACTTTGCCCATTGGGCTCATTATTCAGTTAGAGAACTGTTATAATGTATCTGCCATTAGAAGAACATCGTTTCTAATTCAAGTTTGGATAAACTTGGTTTCAGTTTTATAATTAAGAACAAATGTTGTTCAATTTATTATGATGATGTCTTTTATGGTAGTGCACCTATGATTAATGCACTTTACGTTCTTAATCTCAAAACGCCCATCTATAACATTAATACCAAGAGTTTCAGATCAAAAGAATTGAATCCTTCTTACCTTTGGCATTGTCGTTTAGGCCATATAAATGAGAAGCACATTTCAAAACTCCATAAAGATGGATTATTGGACTCATTTGATTATGAATCATATGAGACATGTGAATCTTGTTTATTGGGAAAAATGACTAAGGCGCCATTCACTCAAAAGGGTGAAAGGGCCACTGAGCTTTTGGGCCTTATACATACATATGTGTGCGAACCCATTAGTACCTCGGTCAGAGGTGGTTTTCAATACTTCATCACATTCACTGATGACTTCAGTAGATATGGATATGTGTATCTCATGAGACACAAATCAGAATCCTTTGAAAAGTTCAAGGAGTTCAAGAATGAAGTAGAAAACCAACTTGGCAAGAGTATTAAAATCCTTCGATCGGATCGAGGAGGTGAATACTTGAGTCAAGAGTTTGATGACTATCTACGAGAGTGTGGGATATTATCTCAACTCACTCCTCCTGGAACGCCACAGGGGAATGGTGTTTCTGAGAGAAGAAATCGAACATTGTTGGACATGGTTCGATCAATGATGAGTCATGCAAACCTTCCAAATTCTTTCTAGGGACATGCTGTGTTGACAGCAGCACTTACACTTAACCGTGTTCCAACCAAGACGGTAGAAAAGACACCATATGAGATGTGGACTGGTAGACGACCCAATATGTCTTTTATGAAGATTTGGGGTTGTGAAGCCCCAGTATGTCTAATAAGCTTGAACCTAAATATGAAAAGTGCTTCTTTGTGGGGTATCCTAAAGAAACCAAGGGATACTATTTCTACAACCAATCTGACAACAAAGTGTTTGTTGCGCGAACTGGTGTATTCCTTGAGAAGGAATTCATTGGAGCCAGTGGGAGCAAAGTAGAAATTGAAGAAATACTTCAACCACAAGAAGAAACTTTACCGGAGGTGGAACAAGAGCAGAGTACACAAGTTGTTGTAGTACAAGAGCCTGCTCAAGTAACACAAGAACCACGTAAGTCAGACACAACACGTCGCCCACCTAAGAGATATGAATTTCTCAGGACTCAACAGGGTGATGTACTGCTCATGGATCAAGATGAGCCTGTTATCTATCAGGAGGCCATTACTGGACCTGATTCTGAAAAGTGGCTAGAAGCCATGAAATATGAGATGGATTCCATGTACACTAACCAGGTGTGGACCTTGGTTGATCAACCTGAAGGGGTAAAACCCATAGGTTGTAAGTGGGTTTTCAAGAAGAAAACTGACATGGATGGTAATGTGATTACCTTTAAGGCAAGATTGGTTGCAAAGGGTTTCAAGCAAACTCATGGTGTAGACTATGATGAAACTTTTTCACCTGTTGCTATGCTTAAATCCAATCGGATTTTACTTGCTATCGTTGCATACTACGATTATGAGATATGACAGATGGATGTCAAGACTGCTTTCTGATGTTGAGCTAAGAGCGTCGTTAATTCTCTCAACCAACGATCAATTTAGAATTTAAAATAAGTTCCCAAAAAGGTATTGAATTAATTAGCTATAGTAGTATAGCTAGTCAACCCAAGTCGTCTCTCAAGGAGGCTTATATCATTGATCTAGTGTGTATAATATATGTAGATTTGGGATTATGCAAGAAGTAAATAAAGCTATGCAAATAAAGGAAAATAACAATGCAAAAGAGTCTTGGTGTTGGGACATGCATCAAACCATATTTTCCCCATCCTAAACCCACCTAGGCATTTTATCAAACACCTTGCAAGCAACTTACACATGCATAAGAATTATTCAACCAAAATGATTTGAATCCAAACCAAAATAGTAAAACTATCCTAACATATGCAAACCTAATTCTCAATCAAGAATTATTCCTACTCTCCTAGCAAATGAGCATCAAATGATAATCCTCACCCAACACCCAAAAACACTCAAATGCACAATAATCTCTCAATCAAGAAACTAAAATGCATTCAAGATATACAATTAAAATCAGCAAGCATGGATCCACACAAACAAACTATAATTGCATTTGGAACCAAAAGATTAGGAAGCAAGAGCAAAATCATGCAATGAGTTTCAAGAGAACATGTGATTCTAGCATTACCCAACACCAAGAATGAAGAAACTACTCAACCATAATTAAAAGGGCAAGTAAGAAACAAGAAATAAAAGCAATAGCAAAGATGGAAATGAAATTAGAAATTAAATTGAACTTGGAGAATTGTGTGAAAAGAGTAAGAACAAAGTGTGTAGAAATAGAGAGAAATTCTAGAGAGAAGGGAGAGCTTCTCTCTCTAGAATTTCCTAATAAAATAACCTAAACTAAGACTAAAGAAAAGGTGTCAAAGAGTGTCTCAGCAAAATTACAAAAGTTTCATTAATACAAAGCTAGAGGGACCAATTTGCAAAATTATGCAAAATTTGATGATGCTGTCAGGACTTGGTGGCTAGCGACCAAAAAGTGGTGGCTAGCGACCAACACAGCATTTTCAATATTAAGTTGCTTTCTCCGACTTGCCAATGCGTCCGCTCCTTCGCTCCAACGCTCCCAATGCTCCCAAGACTCGAAGTAGCTCCGGCCTGGACTCCTGAAATCACAAAACACTACCCAAGAGTGCATCAAAAGATAACAAGACCAAGGTGCCACTAACAAGCCTCAAAAAGATGTAAAATTGCCACACCAACCAAGAAAGTGAAAATTTGCAAAAACAACACAAACAACTATTATTAATGCAATAAAGGATGCAAGATGGACATATATGGATAAAGAATGCACATAATTTCGCATCCTATCAAATACCCCCACACTTAACCACTTGCATGTCCTCATGCAAGAGATACTAAAGCTAACAAATCAAAACAAAAGAAACAAGGTGCTACTTGGCTTTCAATGAATGCTCAAAAGTACTATGGCTTAAGACCAAGAAAACATTTAAAGAAGCAAGAAATTCCAGCAACCAAGCATTTCAATATCAAGAGACACAACATCAAAAGCCAAGCAAAAATCCCTTAAAATGCATAGATGAAATGGAAGGACCTCAAGGGAGTGTGTATGCTCTCTACTCACTTATAAAGTGGCTTGATCTTCCTCTCAATTCTCTTGTTAGACCAAGCATTCAACGTAGGTTTACCAAACCTCTAGATTTCCACCACTAAAATTCAACGCACCCAAGAATCAAGAGGACTTTGTTTTGGTTGTAATGTGGCCAAGGTTAAGGTGTGGAATGTATGGATAAGTGAGTTAAAGGACCCAAGAAAGTTAGACTAGCATTGGTTATGTGAGTCTCAATCAAACACAAGGGGGAATTCTAAGCACACAAAAGCATAAACACAAGAGTTTTCCTCTTTTTTTCATTTTGAACCTTTAAACATTTACCCATGAGGTATTTGACCTTGAATTTACTTTGCTTTTGTGTGCTTTTCTTCCTTTGCTCATTTTTTTTAATTTTTTTTCAATTACATACAATTCACACCATTTTTTACAACAACACATCAAGATGTCCCTCCCCCACACTTAAAAGTTTGTCATCCACGACAAACCCCCACAATTAGACTCAAGCACACAAAATGATAAAACCAATGCTACTCCACTTTCCTAAGGTAGGGTGTAAAATGGTTTTTCACTTTTTAGGCTAAAGGTGAGCTAAGATCAAAGAATGAGATATAAGGCTCAAAGGGGCTTGCAATGGTAATGTAGAGGGTGGGCAATATGGCCGTGAGCTAAAGAAGAAAAGTGCCTCTATCACACTCAAGAATGCATATGAAACGTAGCCTCAATTAAGAGATAAGGCAAACCCTAGAACGACAAAGTCACAAGAGATACACACATCAAGAATGGAATGGCATGTAATGTGGCCACCCAATGTAAGGCTCAAAACTCACAAGGTGCATATCCAAACACAAATCATCTATACAAATTAAGATCAATCACCAAGCAAGAATTAAAAAATAAATGAAATGCAACCGTGTTGGAACACCTAACCACCTAAAAATGATGAATGTCTCAAGCACAACATTTACAAAGCAACAAAGAAAGACAAGGAGCACACAAAGTGAACCTAAACGACCTAAAATTTTCATTTTCAGACTTTTTTTTTCGATTTTTTTCATTTTTGAAAATGGGTGGTGGCGCGCCACGAGCAGGTTGCTGGCGCGCCACGAGCAGGGTGGTGGCTAGCGACCAGATGCATGGTGGCTAGCGACCAAGTGCTGATCATGCCTTTGGCAGAAAGTTTTCCACGGCGCGCGACGGCCGTGTTGGTGGCTAGCGACCAACTCATCCTAAGTGCAGAATTTATGTAGAAAATTGAGTTAAATGAAGCTAAAACTACCCTAAACTACCAAAATATAATTCCTAACAAATGGAAATGCAAACAACAAGACTAGAACAAGAAAACTCATCGAACAAGTCACTAATTCAAACAAACAAACTACCTAAACTATCACACAACATGTGAAAATTTACCTAAAACATGATTTATTGAATTTAAATGCAAAACATAAAATAAAAGAAAGTTGTAGAAACTCCCTCAAGGCGGCTTATGCTTGAATTGGTCTAGGAGCTTCCACTACGGAGTGCTCTCAACGCCTCCGCCGGGATCCCATAATAAGCAAATGAAAACACAAAGCATTATCTTCTTCTTGTCTCTGGACCCATGCATCTTGGCCCACAATTTGTTCCTTGGGGAGTGAGAACTCCCCTTTGACCAAGCATCCCAAGAGCAACGAACTTCAAGTGAGGAGGGATGGTGAACCTCACAAGAAGCCTTCACATGGACAATACCAACAGACTTTGGTTCCCAAGATGCCTCAAGTTGAGAAGATGTTGACTCCCCACAAATGACTAGGAGTTGTGCATCCGTCTCTAGGAAGGCGTACTCATGGCGAGAGAGGGAGAATGACCTCGAACCAAGGAAAATGAACTCGATAGAGGGTAGGGAAGGAATGACCGAAACACAAACCGCTTCACATGGCCCCATGGTGAAATCCGCTAATGGAGAAGCTCCTGCAGTAGCCTCGACACAAAGATGAGAGTTCTCCACGATTCCTTTTCCTTCTAACTCACAAGGTGGCGGCGGTGGGTCCTCATAAACAATCTCATCATCATCCGAGTTCTCCTCGGCATCAACTTCCATGTCACAATCCAAGGGGTCACGAGGCTCCAACACGTAGAATACCTCAATGGGTGAAGGCTCATGAAATTGTGGACTATCCTCCAAGGGAATAGAGGGTAGTGGGGGTAGAGGTGGAGGCTCCTCAACTACCCCAGCTAGCTCTTCCACCATGGACTTCCAAGTTGTCCAATCCAATTGCTCCAGAGCATAATCCTCCTCATGTGGTAGTGGTGAGAGTGGTGATGGCGGTGCATGTGATAATTGGGGTGAGGGGGAAGGTTGTGGGTTGGATAGTTGTGATGGGGATGAGGGTAGTGATGCTTCTTGGTTTCTAGAGGATGTGGCTTGAGCATTCTCCAATTGCATAAGCTTCCTTTGCATTTCATCTTGTTGGCGCAAGAGCTCTTCATTTCGTTGCTTTTGCTCCCTAAGAAGCTTTATGATTTGGGTCATTGTGGAGCCTTCCGCCTCATTACACTTAGAAGGGAATGCAAGAGGTTGAGATGAGGAAGATGAGTCTATGGGTGGTGGGGTTGGATTTTCGGTTGGGTATAGGTATAGGGTGGGCTCATGATAAGGGTATGGAGATGGTTCAAGGTAATAGGGTGGTGATGGCTCATAATATGGTTGTTGATAAGCATCATTGTATGAAGGGTGTGGGTAAGGGTTTAGGTGTGGTGATGGTTGAGTGTATGATAGAAGGTATGGTGGTGAGGTGTAGGTTTGTGTGTATGGTGGTGGAGGTGAAAAGAACTCATCATATAGCCTCCTACATGTTCCCAAAAGCTCATCCAACTTGATCTTATCCGCAAAAGAGAGGTAGTATACCTCACATGGAAACCCCATTGCCATATTCATCATATGAGAGACATCCAACTCCAAAGAAGGTACCATGGCCAACTCATGAAGAATATTCATTATCTCTACCATTTTTCGGTCCACCTCTTGTTGAAGGGCCTCACCAAATGTCATATTCTTATTCCCTACATGGCCATAAGAGCAAAAATCTTGGGCACCAAAATAAGCATTAGTATCCATGTTAGTTTCAAAATAAGAAAAAATATGAAAGAACAAAAATAACAAAAGAGAAAAACAAGAAAAAGGACTTAAAACACATTAACACCTAACTCTCTTATGTCCTCAACACCACCAACCCTCTAGAACGCCTTTAGTTCCTTAAGGTTCTTCCATTTTCGGGTCAAAACGTTCTAGCGGTGGATCGGGGTGCAACCGAGTCATCCATAGATAGCATAGAAGGTAAGAGACATGAAAAACTAAATAAAGCAGAAAAATTCTGCACTAAACCAGAAAATGCAGAATTTTTATTATGTTTTTGTGTATTTTTGAATATAAAATAGTAATACCTATGCACAAAGATCAAATTTTAAGCCTCCCCGGCAACGGCGCCAAAAATTGATGTTGAGCTAAGAGCGTCGTTAATTCTCTCAACCAACGATCAATTTAGAATTTAAAATAAGTTCCCAAAAAGGTATTGAATTAATTAGCTATAGTAGTATAGCTAGTCAACCCAAGTCGTCTCTCAAGGAGGCTTATATCATTGATCTAGTGTGTATAGTATATGTAGATTTGGGATTATGCAAGAAGTAAATAAAGCTATGCAAATAAAGGAAAATAACAATGCAAAAGAGTCTTGGTGTTGGGACATGCATCAAACCATATTTTCCCCATCCTAAACCCACCTAGGCATTTTATCAAACACCTTGCAAGCAACTTACACATGCATAAGAATTATTCAACCAAAATGATTTGAATCCAAACCAAAATAATAAAACTATCCTAAACATATGCAAACCTAATTCTCAATCAAGAATTATTCCTACTCTCCTAGCAAATGAGCATCAAATGATAATCCTCACCCAACACCCAAAAACACTCAAATGCACAATAATCTCTCAATCAAGAAACTAAAATGCATTCAAGATATACAATTAAAATCAGCAAGCATGGATCCACACAAACAAACTATAATTGCATTTGGAACCAAGAGATTAGGAAGCAAGAGCAAAATCATGCAATGAGTTTCAAGAGAAAATGTGATTCTAGCATTACCCAACACCAAGAATGAAGAAACTACTCAACCATAATTAAAAGGGCAAGTAAGAAACAAGAAATAAAAGCAATAGCAAAGATGGAAATGAAATTAGAAATTAAATTGAACTTGGAGAATTGTGTGAAAAGAGTAAGAACAAAGTGTGTAGAAATAGAGAGAAATTCTAGAGAGAAGAGAGAGCTTCTCTCTCTAGAATTCCCTAATAAAATAACCTAAACTAAGGCTAAAGAAAAGGTGTCAAAGAGTGTCTCAGGAAAATTACAAAAGTTTCATTAATACAAAGCTAGAGGGACCAATTTGCAAAATTATGCAAAATTTGATGATGCTGTCAGGACTTGGTGGCTAGCGACCAAAAAGTGGTGGCTAGCGACCAACACAGTATTTTCAATATTAAGTTGCTTTCTCCGACTTGCCAATGCGTCCGCTCCTTCGCTCCAATGCTCCCAATGCTCCCAAGACTCGAAGTAGCTCCGGCCTGGACTCCTGAAATCACAAAACACTACCCAAGAGTGCATCAAAAGATAACAAGACCAAGGTGCCACTAACAAGCCTCAAAAAGAGGTAAAATTGCCACACCAACCAAGAAAGTGAAAATATGCAAAAACAACGCAAACAACTATTACTAATGCAATAAAGGATGCAAGATGGACATATATGGATAAAGAATGCACATAATTTCGCATCCTATCACTTTCCTTAATGGAAATCTCCTTGAGGATGTGTACATGACACAACCCGAAGGTTTTGACATCGGAGACTAATAACGTGGTTTTTGCCAATATTTTATGCCTTTAATTTGGATGATTGTATGCATTTATTTGCTCTATTTTAGCCTTTTATTATACTTAATACAATTTGGAATTTATTTGGGCTTAATAGAAATAAAGGCTAAAGTAACAAGTTCTATGATGTTTTTGCAATTCAAGGATGACCTTTGCACTTGATCTTTGATATTTTGTATTTTTAGCGCAGGTCACAGGTATTATTGGAGCTGTGGACATCAGGAACTGAGCAAGAAGCGGAGCACTGAAATTCAGAACCAGCATCGAGCGCCCCAGCGCCCATAGCGCGCTCCAGCGCACCAGGCCCACTTGAATCTATTACGTGCACAGCACTGGCGCCCTAGCGAGCTATACGCGCTCCCGCGCCGCGCCGCAATTCTGTTACAGCAGAAACCCTATCTGCAAGGCCGAGTTGGGGGCCCAATTAGCTAGGGTTTGGAGGCTGCCTACTCTATTTAAAGAAGGCTAATGCATCAGAAACACACCTCTGAACACCACCACTTTTACATCTTTTCTTTTCCTAGTTTCTTACTTTCAACCCTAGGCTTTTTAGTTAGAGTTATTTTCCTCCATTAGGATTTCGCTTTTTCCTAGTTTAGCTCTAGCTCTAGCTCTAGCCCTTTGGGTTTTGTAAGTTACTCTCTCTAATTAATTCAGTTATTCGTTTTTCCATCTTTCCAATTTGCATTTAATTTCTTACTTTGCTCTTTATTGTTCAAGTTAATTACTTTCTTTTATTTTCTGCCCTTTTATTTCCTCCATGAGTAACTAAGTCTCTTGGTGGTTTATGAGGGTGTAAACATCATTGGGGTAAATTGAGGCTTTGTTCTTAATCTTGCATAAGTTTTCATTATCAAACCTTGGCATATGATTTGAAATCTTAAATTGTGTGTTTAATCCTTTGTCTTGACTTACTCGATAGAGTGAGGCTAATTCATTGGCATATGTTTATGTGTTAGTTGATTAATTAATAAATGACATATTAGGATTTGGTAATGAGTAATTAATTGGCTGATTAGTCTCTTTAATTAGATTCATGTGATTGGCTTTAACAATTGTTGAAAGTGGAACTAAAGGTGAGATCTCACTAATTAATCCCATTCTAGGCAATTAATAATTAGAATCACAACAAAGGAGTTAGATCTAACTCCGGCGTAATTAATCAACTCATGCATTCTTTTGTAGCCAATGATAACACCCTAATGAATGTTCCACCCCCATAAACCACTGTTTTTATTATCTTTATTTTATTCCAAATTATTTCTCTTGCATACAAAAACCCCCCAATTGTGACAACCGTCATACAACTAGTCTTGTGCATTGCTCTCTTAGCCATTCCTTGTGAGAGACGACCCTGGTTTCCACTAAACTATATTAGGGGAACTTGGTTTTAAAAATAATTAAATTTATGGGTGTCACGACAACAACCATCAAATTTTTGGCGCCGTTGCCGGGCAATGACGATGAAAGTAATCACTAGTTGTTTGAATTGTGAATAGTGTACATAACCGTTTTCTTTTATTTTACTTTGTTTCTTTCAAAAAAATAAAAACAACAAAAAGATTTTCCTTTTATTTTGCACTTTATTTTCATTTTATATTTTATTTTCACTCTTCCCAGATTCGCTGTTCCAAGAACAGCTGAGTCTGCTACTGATACTCGCGCTCCAACGCGTATACTGCGCCCCAGCGCGTGACTGCGACTGCAAGGTTGCAGTTGCGCATGACTCAATCTCAACCGCATCCCCAGCTTGCCGTTTTCGATCCTGAAATCGAACACACTCTGAGAAAAATAAGGCAAGCTAGGAGAGGGTTTACTGAGTCTCAAGGGCAACCGGAAGATCCACCATTTGAAACGCTACTTTTCTCTAGTCTTGAACTTTCTGATTTGTCTGTTAGTGTTTCAGGTCCAAGCTCGATTATGGCAGACTATCAGCCCACCTTGAAGGAACTTGCAGCTCCTGACCTCAGCCAACAACCTTTGGGGATTACTTACCCAAGGTTGGACACTGAGTTCGAGCTTAAGGGAGCTATTCTCCATTTGCTTCCTAAGTTCCACGGATTGGCCGGAGAGGATCCACACCAGCACCTCAAGGAATTCCATGTGGTGTGTGAGACTCTCAAGCCAAGAGGAGTCAACGAGGAACACGTGAAGCTTCGGGCTTTTCCGTTCTCTCTGGACGGTCAGGCGAAGCAATGGTTCCTGAACCTGCCAAATGGAGCTGTTAACACATGGATCGACATGAAGAAGATCTTTTTGGAGAAATTCTTCCCAGCCTCAGTGGCATCCGCCATAAGGAAGGACATCAGTGGCATCCGCCAACTGCAAGGTGAGTCTCTCCATGAATACTGGGAGAGATTCAAGAAACTGGTGGCAAGCTGTCCAACCCATCAGATCTCCGAGCAACTATTGATCCAGTATTATTATGAGGGTCTGACGGGTATGGATCGCTGTATGATTGACGCCGCCAGTGGTGGGGCTCTGATGGACAAAACTCCGGCAGAAGCAAGGCTCCTGTTCGAGAACATGGCTGTGAACTCAAAGCAGTTTGGCACAAGGGCAACCGCGGTGACCAAAGGGGTGAATGAGGTAGCTCAACAGGAGAGTGGTGGCCTACACCAAAAGCTGGATGAGATTGCTACCTTCATGAAGCAATTGGCCATCAATCAAGCCAAACCGGGAACCTCCAGCCAAGCAATGGTGTGTGGAATATGTTCTTTGGAGACCCATCCAACTGACCAATGCCCACACCTCCAAGAAGAGGCAACAGTGGTGGCAGCTGCAAATACCTTTCCAGGAAAGCCTCAATTTCAGCCACAGAATGAACCTACGGGGAACACCTATAACCCAAGTTGGAGGCATCACCCGAACCTGAGGTGGAATAACAATCCACAGCCACAACAAGTCCAGCAACCTCAGCAGGTTCGGTACCAACCTCCTCACCAAAGGCAACCCCAGGCTCCATACCAGGCTCCAATGGCCTTGCCTCCACCACCACAACAATTGGCTCTACCTGCACCTCCAAATCCTAACGAGCCAACTATCGGTGATGTGATGAAATTACTCATGGAGCAACAAAGGATGATGCTGAACTTGCAGAATGAGGTCAACCAAATGAAGGGAAATTCGGCTACACAACCCTATGAACAAGCTGGCGCCTCACAGATCCCATCTCAAACAGTCCCTAATCCCAAAGGGAATGTGAGTGCCATCCACATCATGACCGAAGCAGCTGGTGCTGACAGTTCTGGACCAAAGTAGCCTCGAAACGGTCGACCGTCCAACTTAGGGACGTTAAAGCAAAGTGCATCGTGGGAGACAACCCACCAGTTTTCTTTATTTTTCAGTATTTTTAATTTTCGTATTTCAAATTCCGTATTTTATTTTCCGTATTTTATTTGCATCTTTGAATTTTTGCATACATTTAAATTAATTAGGATAGTTCATGCATTTTAGGAATTATAGCAGTAAAATACTGATTCTGCATCAGAAGGTCGCGCCCGGGCGCCATATACGCGCCCCAGCACGCGCGTCTCATTTAATGAAACGCTGCGTTTGGGCAGCGCGCTCAGCGCGCTCCAGCGCGCGCGAGTTTCTTCAAAAACCCTAAATCCCCAAATCGCACACCACTCGGCCCATTCTCTCCCTTCTCGGCTCCAGCGCAGCAGCCACAACCTCTCTTCTCCCTCTCACCATTTTTCACACATTTGCTCATATTTGCCTCCATACATTTATTCATCTTGTCATAGCATTGCATCCTATCAAGGTACATTGGTCTAAAACTCAATCTTTTCTTTGTTCTTGGTAGAAATCGGGTTTTTGATTGATTAGGAGATGATAAATGTGATTTTTGGTTGTTTAGTGTGAGTTTAATCGGTTGGTTTTGCATGATATTTGATTTAATCGGTTTCGAATGGTGAGAAATTTCGAGATAGAGTAGTTTTGGCATTGTTATGCGATGTTCTGTACTGTTGCCGAAACCCTCGCGCGCTCCAGCGCGCTATACGCGCTCGAGCGCGAAGCGTTTCCATGCCATTGCAGGTCGTGCGCTTCAGCGTGCCCTCCATGCTCCAGTGCCGATCTGCTGCAGAATTTGGCCGAATCTGTGATTATTTGTTTGCTGGATTAGGCATGTTTAACTGCTATATTATATTTTGTTTTGCATTTGCATTAATTTATGGCATGACTAGAATTGACATTAGCCAATATTTGGACTGTACACTGGAACTTGATTGTCTTGATCCTTATCTTTTCAGGCATGGCACCACGAACTCGAGGCGGTAAGGGAAAGAGAGTGCGCACCACCGAGGAGGATGATCACTCCTATGATCAGCCCCACGACCCCGCACGGTTCCTTGACGTCACTGCCGAGATGGATTTCCATGTCACGATTCACAAGAGGAAACCCCTCTTTGAGTTGGGGTATCAGTTCCACGATGAGGGCCAAGGACGGCTAGATATCAGTTCCACTACCTTCTCAGTGCCCCCGTCAGGGCGAATATCACTTGGGCGCGAGAGTTCTATGCCAACTTCCACGACCGTGCCGCCACTAAGGTGTTCCTTCGGGGCAAGTTCATTCTGGTAGACGTGGCGAGCATAGCCACGCATATTCAGATTGCCCCGAAGCCCGATTATGCACTCGGGGAGCAAAATGCCATCCAGACCATGGCTAATACGAGTTTGGATGTGATCAAGAACCACCTCTGCCTTCCGGGTTGTAGCTGGACGTTGGGAGCCAATATGCTCCCCCGCACCCTGAAGAACTACACGCTCAGCCTGGGAGGAAAAGCGTGGTCCCGCATCTACTTCAGCCACATCTACCCAGTCTCCCACATCTCCGACCTCACCACAGAGCAAGCCCTCCATCTCTACTGCATTATGGAGGGCCATTGGGTGGACTTGCCCACTCGTCTGCAGCGCACCATGCATCAGGCTCACCATATTGAGGCCTACAGGTGTCTTCCCTTCCCTTCTCTGATCACCTCTTTGGCTATCCAGTGTGGTGTGCCAGAGTACGCTGACGACGAGTTGCAAGGGCCACATACCACCATCACCGCCGCCGGTCTCGCTACCAAGGATGCAGCAACTCAGAATAAGAGCCAGCAAGCGGGGAATCCCCTAGATTCCATTACTGCACAGTTGACCCAGATGGAGGTCAACATGCGAGAGTACTTCGATCAGAAGTTTGCTGCTGCTGAGAGCTATCATGATCAACGAAATTTGGCCATGCAGACTCACTATGACCAGAGGCTCGCTGAGATGCAGAGCGGTTTCTGATCCTACATTGACCAGCGCTTTTCCGCCGGTTGATGTGGATGAGGACGAGGACGACGATGATGATGAGGATGATGAGGCTGAGGAGGAGGACGGTGACGAGGATGATGACGGTTCAGAGGACGATTGAGTCCTCTGTAGGTCCTTTCTATACCCTTTTCTCTGTTCTTTAATTTGTTGACACTGGGGACAGTGTCTCATTCAAGTGTGGGGAGGGTGTAGAAAAATTTGGCTTTTGTAAATAATGGCATGCCTAACTCTTTTCTTTTTCTTTTTCTTTTTATTTTTCCTTTATTTTATTTTGTTTTTATGTGTTTTTAGGTAGATGATTAGGTAGTTTTCTTTATAGCACCTTTTGGTCTGAAATTGCTTTACCCCTTGTTTTTAACTCAAGAATGTTGGCATGATTATCTAATATGAGTTTGAATTGTTGGTGTTATCTCTGTTTGGTTGGTTGGATTACCTGTGAGATTTGAGCCTTAATGTGATTACATACATCAACTGATCACTTTCTTTCTGTGAGCACACACACACTTGTATTTGTTATTCCTGAATTTGCTTGATTCTGGTTTTGCGTTTTATACATGTTGCATGTGATTGAGGCATAATTTTGTTTTTACATCTAAAAGCCACTTAGCCAAATAGCCAACCCATACACAATTTCCATTGTTTGTAGCCAATTTGAGCCTTTATCCCTTTTTTGTTACTAAGCTCACTACAAGCCAAAGACAGAAAAACAATGAAAAACCCCTTCTGAGAAACTAGGAGGACATGGTTTGATTGTTGGGCAAAGGTCTTAAGTGTGGGGAAATTGGGTTAAATTGAGCACTGGTATATATTGTAAAATATGGGAATGTAGCTGTAAGGGTAGTTTTTTGTACATAAGTGGTCTTTTGTTATTTTCTTTTCCACCTCATTTCAACTACCAAAAGAATTGAGATGAGGTATTAAAAAAAAATTCGAAAAAATACAGAAAAATCAAGAAAAAAATGTGAATTCTGCAAATAAAGGTTGTTGGGTTCCTGGGAATTAATGTGAAATTATTTGGGAACCTTGAGAATGTTAAATTTAAGAATTTATGGGTTATTGATCTTGGGTATTTCTATTCTCTCCATCTCTTCTCTCTCCATCTTTTCTGTAGTGATAGAAGTCATCTAGGATCGATCAAACCATGAAGTCTTAGTTTTTTGGAATTAAGTCCACTTCCCATAGATGCCACACCTGTCCCAAGCCCCGTTACAACCCTGAAAAGACCTCTTGATGCACCATATTTGTAGAATTGCAATGTTAGGAGTATAGCAAATTTATGGAATGTGAATACTTGTGTGAATTATTCAATTGAGTGCTTAGCTAAACATTGAGTGATTGAGAGAAAACACACTGGTGAGGGCCAATCAACCAACTCTGCATAACATGAACTGATTCCCCTAACTCATGAATCTCTCTTAATGCCAACTTTGTCACGACCCAACTCGGATCGTGACCGGCACATGGGACACCGAGTCCCATGTCAGCCTTAACCTGTAATCCACACGATAATCCAGCTAATCAGCAACGACCACAACTACAACTACATACATTCATACATAATATCCATACATATAATCTGGTCATAACATTCAACTTAATCCATAAACCATCATACACAATCCCTACATCTAAATATATATGTCATACATATCCATAATTTAAGTCTAACAACATCAACACAACAATAGTAAGTCTTACATAGACTTATACAACATCCATCCACTATCCTAGTCCAAGGAAATCCTGTCTGTAACATTAGGAGGATACACTAAGGATAAACTACATAAATGCCTCTCACACATGAGGCTCACCAAATCTAAGAACCCGGAGGAACGGATGAACTCGTCCCTTGATCTGCACCTTGAACTGAAAACATATTGTATGAATGGGTGAGTCATGCGCTCAGTGAATAAACAGGTTATAAGCAGTGTATGTAGACATAACATAAATCAACAAGCATAAAATAAACCAACACAGCAGATATATAACTCAAACGTCCTTATACAGTCTCTTTATCTTGGTAGCTTTTAACCTATGAACACCTGGAGCTCGGCCCCAACTCATGTTCATAGAAAGTATGGATGTCCCGCGAGCTATGCTCCTCATCAGACACCATACTGAGAAACCCCGCGAGCTATGCCCCTCATCAGGTTTCCCATTTACGACCCCGCGAGCTATGCCCCTCCTCAGGTCGTTTTACCATCTCTTAATTCATTCAAATTTTATCTTATTTAACGCTGTTAGTGGCACATATCATTCACAATCACAGCCTAAGTAATTTATCAATTCATCATCAACATCATATCATAAATCCCATGACTTATAAACATTCGTGTAATAAGTTTGGGGTAGTGGTGAACGAATGGATTTGAGTAATTAACTTTAAAATAAGAAAATATTGAGTTAAAGTCTTAAAAATGGAGTTTTTATACTGATTCTGTAATCGATTACCTGCTTTAAATTTCGTTCTGAAGAAAATTTTTACGAAAATTGGCTGTCTGTAATCGATTACCAACCCGTGGTAATCGATTACAGTATATTGGTAATCGATTACAGTAATCGATTACCAATTCGCTGTAATCGATTACAGCCTGGGTCAGAGACGAAATTCTGCAGAAAACTTCGCGAAAATCATCCCCAAATCCACATTTTCACCACAACTCATCCAAATCAAACACAACCAACATGCAATATCAATTATATATCAACCAATCTCAGTCCCTATCAACTGTCATAGCAAGATATTCACAGATTCAATCAAAATCATACATAAACCACAAATAACTCATTACTCACAAATTACTCCAATGAGCTCCAAGACTCCACCCGGAGCTAGGATGAGTTCCCCGGATTTCCCTAGTTGGTTGAGACCCTAGAGAACACATCACAAACCTCAATCTCTCAACAAAATCAAAAACCCCAATTAGGAACCCTAAACCCCCAATCCGAAAAATAGAAAGAAATAGACAACCATAGAGAAAAAGAAATACACTACACTTACCCTCAATATGCTAGATGAGCAATGCTAACTTGATCTTTGATGATTAATGGGGTTTGGGTTTGGATTTTGAGAAGAAAGAAAGGGGTGAGGAAGAAGAAGAAGAGAGAAAGTGAGAGGGAGAGAGAGTAACGTGAATGAGGGGGGAGGAAGAAGGAAAAGGAAAGAAAAAGAGGGGAAAGGTGGGGCCCATGTTGTCCTATCTCCCCGGTTGTACCGTGATCTCTCACTCAAACTAACTCAGACTACCCCAGGTATTACAAACTTATACCATGTTTTTGGGGTATTGCATAATTCTGACCAAGGTGTGCTGTTTTGAATAACTTTCCATCATCTGTAGATTTTATTTTTTTCTTTTAGGACTTAAGTGTTAGATGTGTTAGCCAATGCTTTGCTTTGAGAGATGCTTGGAATCATTGCTTTTGCATGAGGACATGCAATTGTTCAAGTGTGGGGATATTTGATAACGTGGTTTTTGCCAATATTTTATGCCCTTAATTTGGATGATTGTATGCATTTCTTTGCTCTATTTTAGCCTTTTATTATACTTAATACAATTTGGAATTTATTTGGGCTTAATAGAAATAAAGGCTAAAGTAACAAGTTCTATGATGTTTTTGCAATTCAAGGATGACCTTTGCACTTGATCTTGGATATTTTGTATTTTTAGTGCATGTCACAGGTATTATTGGAGCTGTGGACATCAGGAACTGAGCAAGAAGCGGAGCAGTGAAATTCAGAACCAGCATCGAGCGCCCCATCGCCCATAGCGCGCTCCAGCGCACGAGGCCCACTTGAATCTATCACGTGCACATCACTGGCGCCCTAGCGAGCTATACGCGCTCCAGCGCCGCGCCGCAATTATGTTACAGCAAAAACCCTATCTGCAAGGCCGAGTTGGGGGCCCAATTAGCTAGGGTTTGGAGGCTGGCTACTCTATTTAAAGAAGGCTAATGCATCAGAAACACACCTCTGAACACCACCACTTTTACATCTTTTCTTTTCCTAGTTTCTTACTTTCAACCCTAAGCTTTTTAGTTAGAGTTATTTTCCTCCATTAGGATTTCCGCTTTTTCCTAGTTTAGCTCTAGCTCCTTCATTTGTATTCTCAACGTTATTCGTCTAGCCCTTTGGGTTTTGTAAGTTACTCTCTCTAATTAATTCAGTTATTCGTTTTTCCATCTTTCCAATTTGCATTTAATTTCTTACTTTGCTCTTTATGGTTCAAGTTAATTACTTTCCTTTATTTTCTGCCCTTTTATTTTCTCCATGAGTAACTAAGTCTCTTAGTGGTTTATGAGGGTGTAAACATCATTGGGGTAAATTGAGGCTTTGTTCTTAATCTTGCATAAGTTTTCATTATCAAACCTTGGCATATGATTTGAGATCTTAAATTGTGTGTTTAATCCTTTGTCTTGGCTTACTCGATTGAGTGAGGCTAATTCATTGGCATATGTTTATGTGTTAGTTGATTAATTGATGTATGGCATATTAAGATTTGGTAATGAGTAATTAATTGGCTGATTAGTCTCTTTAATTAGATTAATGTGATTGGCTTTAACAATTGTTGAAAGTGGAACTAAACGTGAGATCTTACTAATTAATCCCATTCTAGGCAATTAATAATTAGAATCACAACAAAGGAGTTAGATCTAACTCCGGCGTAATTAATCAACTCATGCATTCTTTTGTAGCCAATGATAACACCCTAATGAATGTTCCACCCCCATAAACCACTATTTTTATTATCTTTATTTTATTCCAAATTATTTCTCTTGCATACAAAAACCCCCCCAATTGTGACAACCGTCATACAACTAGTCTTGTGCATTGCTCTCTTAGCCATTCCTTGTGAGAGACGACCCTGGTTTCCGCTAAACTATATTAGGGGAACTTGTAACACCCTACTAGATAGCCCTTAACGCTTAAGTCATTTTAGGCCATTTCATAAGGGTTACCTCCTGTCATCATGTTTTACCTTTATATTTAAAATATAATACGCGGAAAATAGGCGGGAGTAAATTTTCGAAAATCATTTGCGGTATAGAAAATAAGGGCCTTGCGCATAAATACAACGATAATAATAAGCGATACAAACATCTACTAAAAATACTTCATCATATAAATAACTCCCATCAAGTAACAAACATGAAATAAATACTAGGTTTCACCCCATAAGCCAAAACTGTGACCTATGAGATTCCACCATAAATACGAGTAAATAAATAGCTGCCGGCTAACAAAGGTCCGGACTCAGAAAACATAATAAATAAATAAACGTAGCGGAAGCATAAAAGTCATAACGTCTGATAAGGAAATAAAACATGTCTCTGATATCTAAGAAACTATATCATAAACTAAGTCTGCACGGGCTCCTTGTGTGCTCCGACATCCTGCTCTGTCTGCTCCTCTAAAAGGTGGGAAAAACATAGGGTGAGCACTGGGAAGTGACTCAGTAGAGGAAGCCGCCCCAGGTTTAATTATAAAATAAGTGAAGCATGAATGAGTTTAATTCGGATATAAGTTGAAATCAATCTTTTCCCGGAACGTCTTACCTAAGTGCATCTTGTTCATTTTATTAATACATATAACATATCATAATTAAAGGCCCATGTGTAGTGTACTATGTGCTTCTATCACAATCAGGGAAAATATAACATAACAGAACATTTATCAGAACTTTCTTTCAGAGCATCTTATCATTAACTTTTACTTTAAATCTGTCAGACATGGCAAAGCCTCCCTCCCATCCTTACTCCTACAATCCGGCCCCTAGGCATGAGCTCATCCTAAAACATACGGGGAAGAGGGGGTACAGTTCACCTACAGTTCACCTTCAGAGATATTTCAGAACATCTTTTAATTATCAGAAATCTTTCAGAGTTAACAGAGATCTTTCAGAGCACCAGAATATCTTTCAGAACATCTTTTAGCTTTTACCGAGTGACAGAGTTAATTCATTCAGATCATTTCATCATAATATATATCATATACTCACATAAACAATTTAACGCATCATAAAAGCAATACATATACTCAATATAACATATATATCTCATACAATAATTATATATACATCATAGCAATTAAACATACATATAAACGTACTTTATAGCTCATATAATCATATATAAATCATGCATAAATCATATATAACATTTATACAAGTCGTAGAACGCATTAGGGTACATAAAAGGGTAAAAACATGTCAATTTATACTCTTTAACATCATGGAATAAACATAGCACATACACTTACTTGCTCTGACATCATGAAGAATAAATAAATAAACTCCTTATCAAATAAACATGATATACAACTACTTATAAATATTATTCTCAGTGCTTTTATACCTTTCATGTCATATGATCTCGTTTATTTTATTATTATTTCTTACTTATACTTTATTCTAGTTTTACTTGTACTTTGTACTCTACCCTTAAGTATCTTGTAAACTCTTATATTTTATTCATCACCAATCTTGTCTTCTATACTGTTATTGTTACTATTACTATTATCATTACATATCATATATTATACATGTTGTTGTTCTTACTGTATTATTCTTTTATTATTATTTTTAGGGTTAATATTTTATTATTATCTTCCCTATTAGTATTACTATTATTATCATATTATTATTATTATTATTTCTACCTGTTATCTACCTATTATTAACTAATTTACATGCTAATAGGTATAAGTTTATGTAATAATAATATGTAATAGTAATATACATATACTAGTAAACTGTCTTTTTTTTTTCTTCTTTTTATTGATATATATATATATATATATATATAAAATACTCACGCTGCCAGGAATATATATATATTTAGAATGCTCACGCTGCCAAGCATTCTCGCTCACGCGACCATACGCACATATATATATATACCAAATGTATCATCATCATCATAATAATAATAATAATAATAATAATAAGGCACAAAAATCCCTAATGGGAAAAACGACCATCACATTAATCTCATAAAATCATCATCAATATGCATGAAAATAGAATGCCTAAACCCTTACCTCTTGAAGATAATTTCGAAATATGCAAAGAGAAACTCTTTCCCGACGTTGCTCTCGTTGGAAACCTCTCTCTCTAGCCCCACGAACGGTCCGGTGATGCCAGAGACTCTAAACGGAGAAACGGAATCGGTAAAAAGGTCTGGCTTGATGAGAGGATTAAGAATATGAGTTTATTTTCTGGATTGGGTAAGGTTTGATAGGTGTTTCGTGGTTTGGAGTATCAATGGCTTAGGGAGCTCTTGAGAGAAAGATGGCTATGGCGGCTCAGAAGAAGGAGGAGAGTGTTTTTCTCAATTGGAGAGGGTTACTAGTGTTTATATAGGGAGTGACTAGGTCAAGAGTCATTGTAGGGCCCACCGTCACTTAAATTACTAAAACACTCCAAATCCCCCCAAATAATACTATAATGCTCATATAATTTTTCTAATATTTAAATATAAATTAAAATACACACATAGACACATAAAATAAAATAAAATAAAATAAATAATAATATATAACACTAACATTATCTAATAACATCATGTAACTCATATAAATATTTTATATCATCATTCCTAACCTCATGCATCATCTAAATATCAATTAAAACTCATATATGCATCCAACATACTCTTCCACACACAATGAACACTCACATAAATACAGATAATTATCATGACATATAATTTACACACGTAATTCACATAGCATAGAATGAACACATATATACACACTTAAATCACGTCACACATAAGGGTTTGACTAGAAGAAACTTGTCCACCCAAACCGAATTAAATCCTAATCAAGGTCAATTACCCTTAATCTCACTTAATTAGGACTTAATAAAAGTCGGGGTGTTACATTTCTCCCCTCCTTAAAAAGAATTTCGTCCTCGAAATTCGTCACTTCTAACACAAAAACAACACAAAACATAACAGCTCCTACCCCCGCGGAGACTCGAGGGAAGGTCCACATGCAAGCAGCTAACCTGAATGAACAGGTCGTGCAGAAAACAAGTTCAAGAAATAAAAACATCTGTTGCAAATACATAAAAACAACTGAAATACATTTTTCCATGATAAAGGCATGAATCCGTAATCTTACAAGGCAAGTTGATCCTTATGTTCCTAGGGTCCATGATCCAAAATCAATGTTCTCCTCAAAAAGCTTCATCTCTATTTTCAAAACATCATCCAAGGAATTTTCGAAAATCCAAGTTAATTCTCAATCCCTAGTAGTTCAAAACACGTTTTTTTAATTTTCAAAAACTAAATAAAAGCTCAAAACCTTCTTGTTTGCGGTCAAAGGCAATTCTATGCTCTCAAAATAGATTTCAGATTTCTCACATCCACTCTAATGGAAACATATTGTTTGTGCTCCTACGGCCTTTAATCACATACATTTTCACATGACATAAAAGAAAATCACTTTCGAAAACTTCTTTCAACTTGTATTATATCGTTACTTTAGAAATCATCTACCCATGCCCAAAACACATAATTTAAATAACCACAAAACTAGGAAAACACATTGGACCCTACGAATCATAATTACGACTGACACCGTAAGACATCCCCAAGGTATTTTCAAACAAAACAAAAACGATTTTCAAGTTCGCAACTAAACGATTTGCAAAAAGAGCCTTAAGGAACTTCGTATCTTAAGGTCGATGAGGTATGAAATCGGTTTCTAAGACCCAAGTTGAAAACCGAGCGTCATTTTAACAAACTTTCGCAAATCATTCTTTTGAAACAAAGGTGAAAAACAAGTTTGAAAATAGGTCTTGTAGCTAACATGAAAAACCCTTTTTCGAAAACACTTCTCACTTCGTTTTCTAAACAAAACACAAGGGTGTGATTAACTCACAAGAAAACACGTGGAGGCCAAGATCAACCAGGGAAGAGTAATCATCCATGGTTAACTAGCCAAGACAGTCAACTCTGAATCAGGGTCAACCATCCTTAACAAACCTTGACTAGACCTTAACAAGACTACAAGTAGCTCAGCTTCAGGCCTAGACATGCATCACACAATTCCCACCGTACTCTCGTACTAAGTGGGTCCCAAACAATGATAATTAAGGCTAGTCATCACCATAACAAATCAAACAAGCAAAACATAAACGCTTACCCCCGAGGATATCGTCTGATTGCTCCGCACAAACTGTGAACACACGTCCCTGGTGCTGTGGCCTAAAGGAAGAAGATGACGGTGGACCTGCTACCTTGCAATCCTTGACATAATGGCCTGCCTTCCCGCAGCGAAAACATGTATTCTGACTGAGGTGACAGACACCGCCATGAGGCTTGTCGCACGTGGCACATGATGGTAGGGCGGGTAACGCCTGAGGTGCTGTTGTTGCTGCTGTAGAGGTCGAGGCTGAGACTGAGTCCTAGGTGGCTGACCATATGGCTGAAAGCGGGCAGAGGCGGCGTGGCTGGTCTGCTGAGGTGCCGCACTCCTTCTCTGAGTCTCAACCCTCTGCGGTGCAACTGGGCGGCTAGTCTCCTCCACGATCCTGCAGGTGTCCACCATCTCTCTGTAGTCTCTGATCTTCATGTGCTTAACCATCCTCTTGATGTCTTGGTTCAGCCCAGCACAGAATTTCATGCACTTCCAGCTCTCCTTCGGGTTCGCCTGGTAGATCTCTGAAAATCGAATGAGCTCCTCAAATTTGGCGATGTACTCAGGTATGGTCATGGTGCCCTGACGGAGATCAAGGAACTCCATTTCCTTGTCCTGGCGAACAGTCTCCGGGAAGTACTTCTCGTAGAACATGTCCTTAAACATGTCCCACGTGACCGCTACACCCGCCGCGCCAGAAGCGCGATGAGCATCGTTCCACCAAGAACGTGCCTCCATCTGCAGCATGAAGGTGGCCAGTTGTGTCTTCTGCACCTCTGTACACTGGACCACTGTAAAGATGTCCTCGATACCCCTCAGCCAATCCTCAGCTACTGAAGGATCCGTAGTGCCAAGAAAAGGAGAGGGATTGGCCCTCTTGAAGTCAGCGAAATAGGAACTGCCATTACCCGCAGGTGGTGGCGCTGCGCGCTGTTGAGTCATGTGGTCCACCATGCGGTTCATGGCCCTGGCCATCTCCATGAATGCCTCCGACGAAACCCCGCTTCCTTGCCCATTCTCCTCATGATCGTCAGCATCGTCCCTATTACGCCTGTTGGGTGCCATGTCCCTGTGCACACAAACAATGAACATCGAGTTGATCAGGCTCCATATCAACGCGAAGTATGCACAATTACTCTGACAGTCCAGCAAAACGATCATGCACCTCAACACATAACTAATACACATAAGAGGTTATATGCATGATATAACTACCGTACATGCCATAATAGCATAACAGGTCCATTACCCCAAGCCCTGTAGGATAGACCTGCTCTGATACCAAAATGTAACACCCTACTAGATAGCCCTTAACGCTTAAGTCATTTTAGGCCATTTCATAAGGGTTACCTCCTGTCATCATGTTTTATCTTTATATTTAAAATATAATACGCGGAAAATAGGCGGGAGTAAATTTTCGAAAATCATTTGCGGTATAGAAAATAAGGGCCTTGCGCATAAATACAACGATAATAATAAGCGATACAAACATCTACTAAAAATACTTCATCATATAAATAACTCCCATCAAGTAACAAACATGAAATAAATACTAGGTTTCACCCCATAAGCCAAAACTGTGACCTATGAGATTCCACCATAAATACGAGTAAATAAATAGCTGCCGGCTAACAAAGGTCCGGACTCAGAAAGCATAATAAATAAATAAACGTAGCGGAAGCATAAAATTCATAACGTCTGATAAGGAAATAAAACATGTCTCTGATATCTAAGAAACTATATCATAAACTAAGTCCGCACGGGCTCCTCGTGTGCTCCGACATCCTGCTCTGTCTGCTCCTCTAAAAGGTGGGAAAAACATAGGGTGAGCACTAGGAAGTGACTCAGTAGAGGAAGCCGCCCCAGGTTTAATTATAAAATAAGTGAAGCATGAATGAGTTTAATTCGGGTATAAGTTGAAATCAATCTTTTCCCGGAACGTCTTACCTAAGTGCATCTTGTTCATTTTATTAATACATATAACATATCATAATTAAAGGCTCATATGTAGTGTACTATGTGCTTCTATCACAATCAGGGAAAATATAACATAACAGAACATTTATTAGAACTTTCTTTCAGAGCATCTTATCATTAACTTTTACTTTAAATCTGTCAGACATGGCAAAGCCTCCCTCCCATCCTTACTCCTACAATCCGGCCCCTAGGCATGAGCTCATCCTAAAACATACGGGGAAGAGGGGGTACAATTCACCTTCCTCAAGTGAAGGAGTTGCAGCCGAGGATGCCACCCCTCCCTACAACACTCATCACAAGCTGAAAGCTACATGGTATTTTAATCTTTCAGAGTTTCAGAACGTCTTTTAATTATCAGAAATCTTTCAGAGTTAATAGAGATCTTTCAGAGCACCAGAATATCTTTCAGAACATCTTTTAACTTTTACCAAGTGAAAGAGTTAATTCATTCAGATCATTTCATCATAATATATATCATATACTCACATAAACAATTTAACGCATCATAAAAGCAATACATATACTCAATATAACATATATATCTCATACAATAATTATATATACATCATAGCAATTAAACATACATATAAACGTACTTTATAGCTCATATAATCATATATAAATCATGCATAAATCATATATAACATTTATACAAGTCGTAGAACGCATTAGGGTACATAAAAGGGTAAAAACATGTCAATTTATACTCTTTAACATCATGGAATAAACATAGCACATACACTTATTTGCTCTGACATCATGGAGAATAAATAAATAAACTCCTTATCAAATAAACATGATACACAACTACTTATAAATATTATTCTCAGTGCTTTTATACCTTTCATGTCATATGATCTCGTTTATTTTATTATTATTTCTTACTTATACTTTATTCTAGTTTTACTTGTACTTTGTACTCTACCCTTAAGTATCTTGTAAACTCTTATATTTTATTCATCACCAATCTTGTCTTCTATACTGTTATTGTTACTATTACTATTATCATTACATATCATATATTATACATGTTGTTGTTCTTACTGTATTATTCTTTTATTATTATTATTAGGGTTAATATTTTATTATTATCTTCCCTATTAGTATTACTATCATTATCATATTATTATTATTATTATTTCTACCTGTTATCTACCTATTATTAACTAATTTACATGCTAATAGGTATAAGTTTATGTAATAATAATATGTAATAGTAATATACATATACTAGTAAACTGTCTTTTTTTTTTCTTCTTTTTATTGATATATATATATATATATATATATATATATATATATAATACTCACGCTGCCAGGAATATATATATATTTAGAATGCTCACGCTGCCAAGCATTCTCGCTCACGCGACCATACGCGCATATATATATATATATATACCAAATGTATCATAATAATAATAATAATAATAATAATAATGATAATAATAATAATAAGGCACAAAAATCCCTAATAGGAAAAACGACCATCACATTAATCTCATAAAATCATCATCAATATGCATGAAAATAGAATGCCTAAACCCCTACCTCTTGAAGATAATTTCGAAATATGCAAAGAGAAACTCTTTCCCGACGTTGCTCTCGTTGGAAACCTCTCTCTCTAGCCCCACGAACGGTCTGGTGATGCCGGAGACTCTAAACGGAGAAACGGAATCGGTAAAAAGGTCCGGCTTGATGAGAGGATTAAGAATATGAGTTTATTTTCTGGATTGGGTAAGGTTTGATAGGTGTTTCGTGGTTTGGAGTATCAATGGCTTAGGGAGCTCTTGAGAGAAAGATGGCTATGGCGGCTCAAAAGAAGGAGGAGAGTGTTTTTCTCAATTGGAGAGGGTTACTAGTGTTTATATAGGGATTGGCTAGGTCAAGAGTCATTGTGGGGCCCACCGCCACTTAAAATACTAAAACACTCCAAATCCCCCCAAATAATACTATAATGCTTATATAATATTTCTAATATTTAAATATAAATTAAAATACACACATAGACACATAAAATAAAATAAAATAAAATAAATAATAATATATAACACTAACATTATCTAATAACATCATGTAACTCATATAAATATTTTATATCATCATTCCTAACCTCATGCATCATCTAAATATCAATTAAAACTCATATATGCATCCAACATACTCTTCCACACACAATGAACACTCACATAAATACAGATAATTATCATGACCTATAATTTACACACGTAATTCACATAGCATAGAATGAACACATATATACACACTTAAATCACGTCACACATAAGGGTTTGACTAGAAGAAACTTGTCCACCCAAACCGAATTAAATCCTAATCAAGGTCAATTACCCTTAATCTCACTTAATTAGGACTTAATAAAAGTCGGGGTGTTACAGAACTTGGTTTTAAAATTAATTAAATTTATGGGTGTCACGACAACAACCATCAGAGACGATGCTGCAAAAGTATGCAAGTTACAGTGATCAATCTATGGATTGAAGCAAGCTTCTAGGAGTTGGAATCTTCATTTTGACGAGACTGGGAGACAGTTTGGATTCGTTAAGAACGAAGATAAACCTTGTGTTTACAAGAAGGTTAGTGGGAGCACAGTTGCATTTCTGGTCTTGTATGTGGATGACATACTTCTCATTGGAAATGACGTCCCGACTTTACAGTCTATTAAGACTTGGATTGGGAACTGCTTTTCAATGAAGGACTTAGGCAAAGCTACTTACATATTGGGTGTAAGGATCTATAGAGATAGATCAAACAGATTGCTTGGCCTAAGCCAAAGTACATACATAGACAAAGTGTTGAGACGCTTTAAGATGCATGATTCAAAGAAAGGGTTCTTGCCTATGTCACATGGTGTGACACTCTCAAAGGCCAAATGTCCCCTTTCTCAAGCCGATAGGGATCGGATGAGTAAGATTCCATATGCATCTACAATTGGATCTATCATGTATGCTATGTTATGTACACGACCAGATGTCTCGTATGCTTTGAGCATGACGAGCAGATACAAGTCAGATCCCGGTGATGGTCACTGGACAGCCGTCAAGAATATCCTTAAGTACTTGAGAAGAACTAAGGACTCATTCTTGGTATACGGTGGTGAGGAAGAGCTTGTTGTAAAGGGTTACACTGACGCTAGCTTCCAAACCGATAAAGATGATTCCAAATCGTAATCAGGTTATGTGTTTTGTCTTAATGGCGGGGCTGTGAGCTGGAAGAGTTCAAAGCAGGAGACAGTCGCCGATTCTACTACAAAGGTCGAGTATATTGCTGCCAGTAATGCAGCAAAAGAGGCCTTTTGGATCAGAAAGGTCATTACTGAACTTGGTGTGGTTCCGTGCATTGAGGACCCCATGACTCTCTATTGTGACAACAATGGAGCCGTTGCACAGGCTAAGGAACCTAGATCTCACCAGCGATCCAAACATATACCCAGGCGCTATCATCTTATTCGAGAGATTATCGATAGAGGAGATGTAAAAATATGCAGAGTACCAACTGATGATAACATCGCTGACCCACTGACCAAGCAACTTCCTCAGCGGAAGCATGATAGGCATACTAGATCATTAGGCATTAGAGATATGTCGGATTGGCTCTAGTACAAGTGGGAGTCTGTTGGTATATGCCCTAGAGGGTCAATCATAGTTGCATTTTATTATGATATTGTGACATTTTATTTTATATATATTTATATATATATATATATATGAGGCATTGTTTTCATTAATTGTTTATTTATTTATTTTAATAAACATTATGATGTCTGTAAGACCCCGAGAACTTAATCATACCTTAATTAAAGGGATTTGAGAAATAATCCCACTACTTAGGGTATAATTAGGATGTATGTGTATTTGGAACGTGTTTTAAAATGCTTGCATGATTGAATATGTGTTATGTGCGCTATGTGACTTATGTGTATGACAAAATGACATTTGTGTTGCATTATGATTTAAAATGTAAATTGAAGTGAGAAAAATGAGTTTAGAGAAACGATCTAGTTAGGGATCATGAGAGATTTTAAGTATTTAGGATCAGGTACAAGTTTATATAAGTGTATTAATATTGTTTAGAGTATTGGTGATGGTTTGGGAACTTTTAAACAGCAATTGGAGGTTTAGAGCATGAAAAACAGTTTCTGCTGCTGTTGCTGTCATGTATCAGCATTTCGTCGCTAGCGGCTAGCTTCAGCTCGCTAGCGAGGAAGGCGGCAAGGATCGTCGCTAGCGGCCGTAACCAGGCGCTAGCCGCGGGATGCGGTGAAAGCGGTCGCTAGCGGCCGCAGTAAGCTCGCTAGCGACCAGCTCGATGACAGAACAAAATTTCTGCATTTTCACAATTTTCTTTTAGCCCTTCACCTTTTAAATTTTGCACATAGGTCCCTCCGTCCCCAATATAGTTACCACCCTCTGAAGAAACCTCATTCCATCAGAAACTCTTAACCCTTACCCTTCAAACACTCCAAAATCTCCCTTAGAAACTCCATAACTCCATACACTCAAACCTCACCATCTCTTCACCAAAACTCACCTAAATCAGAAACTAAACCCATACACAGAATCCTTACATCAAGTCCATTAGTTCTAACCGAACAAAGATCATCTGGGAGCTCTAGAATCTCAATCACTATCATCAAGAGTGAGGAAAACTTAAGAAGCAAGTAGCTTAAAGAAGGTTTTGGGAATTCTTAGCTCTAGGAGGCAAAACTACAAGAGGTAGGGGTTAGTTTTATGTTAGACAATATATTCTTATGCTTTTCATGCATCTCATTTAGTTTGAACTCGTTTTATGCATTAAAATGATATCTGAGATGAACCAGTTCTAAGAATAGGGTCGAGGCGCTCGCTAGCGGCTAGGTTACAGCCGCTAGCGAAGGTCAACACGTTAGCGCCTACCTTACAAGCGCTAGCGGGTTGATTAGGCCGCTTTGGGTGCTAGCAGCCACATGGAGCTCGCTAGCGACCAGGTCGCAGGATTTTTCTGCAGATTCTCAGTTTTCTGATATTTTAGCATTTTTAATGATTTTGACTTCATGATATATTTTTCTGTAATACAGTATTATCAACATATGTATATGTATGTATCAGTACTAAGTTATCAAAAGAAGTTCTTAATGATCTATTAAAGAAATTACAAATGAATATGTTCATGCATTTATGCTTAAAGTGTTAATGCAAGTAAATTTGAAAGATATATATGTGCAATTATATGTGCTGTATGTGTATTTTGATTGACCAGAACTAAGATTAAATGTCATGTGAAGTGAAAAATAAGTTTATGAGTAACTTGCTCTGCAAATGGAATTGGCAAGGGAGGTTGGCACCCTCGTTCCCCAATACCATTTTGTGAGAGAAAGTGAATAAACCCCTCTTCCCCATAGATTCCTAGTAGAAACTAGAGAGGTATGAGCTCATAGCCTTGGGGACCGGAGTGACGGAGGTAGAAAGTAAAGAGGGTTGTGCCATTCAAACAAAAGATCATGACACATGACATAATTGATGTTTTATCTGTATTATATTGTATCTTAATTATGTATTGGACATTGCTTACATATCAGATGCATGCATTAATATAATTATTAAAGATGCATATAGGTGTGACACTCCGGAAATCTATATAAATATGTTCTTTGAAAATGATATTAATTAAATTATGCATGTATCACTGCTTTTATAATAAACCGGAGTGATCCCTCTATTGAGTCCGTGGAGCTCACCCCAATTCCACCACTATTTGTTTTAGATTCAGGTCGAGGCACAGGTCCCACTACTAGGTGAGCAGGCTGAAACTGACAGAGGATTAAAGACTCGGACACTTTGAGAGACTTACACTTTAGAGTCTTATTTCTCTGATATTTTGTATTATCATGTTATGTATTATCTGACGTTTAGTTGAGTTTATAAGAGAATCATAAGTGACTGTACACGCTTATGGTATTCTTAGAAACTCTAATACTCTACTATTGTAATATTATTTCAGATTTTACGTTTACATGTGTAATTCCTATGTGTACCTGAATCTATATGTATGTAATGGGCCACTTTCATGTATTATTGTATTATGGTTATGTGCATTCACAGTTTCATAGTTTGATATATCAGATTATGTCTCATCACGTACAAGCCACGATTTAGAACTCGCACTTTTTACTTTGAAAATTTTACGGCCCTATTTTCCACGTATCCATATTTTTGAAAATTGACTCTGAAACATAATGATAATTTTCAGTAATTAACTCATTATGACTTAAGCATAAGCAGGTAATTATTAGGGTGTTACAATGTCCTTAGAATGGAATAAAGATTAGGTACATAACCTAATAGTGAGACTCCATTCTTAAATGTCCCTAGTCAAGTATTACTGTAAACAACAGGACAACAGTAATACGTTGAGACTAGTATGTGTATGGACTAATAACCTTTTCTCACAGGTTATGGTCAAGTGTTGAGACTTAGGTTTAGGTCAAGTGTTGGCTATAAATAACACACCTAAGGGGCTTTTTGGGTGTGGTTGATTTCATACACTCTAGCCTTCCTCTCTAGAATTCCTTATTTCTCTGTTTCTCGCTACTATCATAGTGAGTTTCAGAAAAAGCATCAAGGTGAGTGTTTGACACTCACAACTGCTGTGTGGATATCGCTAGGCCGTTGCTACACTTGCAACGGAAGAGTTTGACATAGCTCTTTGTGAAGATTCAACAATTCAAGAATTGAAGAGTTCAAGATTTGAAGAGTTCAAGAGTTCAAGATTTGAAGACTTCAAGAATCAAAGAGTTCAAGAATTCAAGATTTCAAGAGTTGAAGAATTCAAGAACAAGAACTTTTGAAGAACTCAAGAACAAGTGTTGTTCGCAAATTGTATTGCGATAACGCTTCAACAGGTAATTCATAGATGAATCATGTTCATTCACATGGGTCCTTGGGTGGGAATTGTATAAAAGTTTTTTGTTTTCCGCTGCACCTTTATGCGTGATTTCCCAACACTTCCTGCGTCTTCTTCTCGCCTTTCCAAACAGTATTGCGAGCCATCATCTTCAAACGAGTGAGAGTCGGCCTCATTGTGCCCAATTCTTTCCTAATCATTCCGTGGGGGAGAGACTTCCCCAGAAGGAGACGAGTGATGTGAGGGCTCTAGTTCCTCAACCAGAGGGGCCTTCTCAACAACCTTTTCTGGGCTGAGAGTCTTCTCAGCTTTTGTTTCAGGATGTTGTTTCTCCCCCTGAGTATCATCATTAGGAGCTGGTTGATCTTGAGGGATAGAGGGTGGAGAGGAGGTGGTTTTTGCGGGATCCCTTTTACTAATCTTCTTCTTTTCTTCGCGGCTGCTGGTATATCAAGTGCAACCAGCAGAAGCAGCAGTACAAGATGTAAGTTGTGGTTCCTTCCTCTTTCTCACCAATGGTGGGAAATGGTTTCCTCGAAGTCTTCTGACTCTGAACTCGCGTTCTTCTAAGGAGAGGGTTTCTGAGCTTCCTCAGAAGTTTTGCTCCGTGTGATTCTGGTTAGGGTGGTCTGAATCTTCTGCTTCTTCTTACTCTAAAAAGAATCAGCCTTCTTCTTTTCCATTTCAGCCTTAGAAGGCTGAGTTGCCTCGCCAGAGGCTATCCTCGCTTTCTTAGAAGACTTTGGAAGTCTTAGAAAGTTTGGAAGCCTTAGAGACTTCCTTTTATTCTGGGGCTTGTTGTTCCGCTTCATCCTCTGAAGCATTCCTGACAACCTTCTCCTTCTCCTTCAGTGTGATCCTCGATCTCTTGATCGAGTTGAAGGTAACAATGGTGAACTTGTTGTTGTTGAAAACATACTCGAACACATCCAGAGGGACCTTATGATCTAAGAAGAATATGGTGAAAAGACTTCCATAGGGAAGACTTGTTTGCTTCCTCTTGGGATTGGCCTGGTGCATGATATAATTGATCATTAAGCGCCCGAAGTTCACCTTCTTCTTCTTCATCAGATAATACAGCAGGGAGATGTCCATCGTGGTCATGTTCCCCATGTCACCAATTCTTGGCAGAAGGGTGTTCTGAATAACTGAGAAGACCATTCTGGCCCCCATTGTCAGATGGGGTACCTTCACCCCACTCAGAAGCAGGTCAGTTCTGCCAGTGTGTGTTTTGACAATATGCTCCTCACCTTCATCTTCTTCCTTGAACTATTCCTTATCGTCTGCCATGATTTCTCCAGCATCTTCAGTCCCGAAGATGCGTGCGATATCAGTTGTAGTGAAACGGATGATATGGCCGACGACATTACATCTGACGCCCCTGTTAGTCTCCAGATGCACCTGGGAGTAGAAGGCACGAACCACGTTTGGGTAACAGACTTCTTCGATCGACATTAGTCGTACCCATCCAGCCTGGTTGTGGAAGAAGTGTTGGAGCATATCCACTTGATTAAAGATGGAGAATGGGAGAGATCTTTCGAGTGCGATATTTCTTGGAGGAAATAGTTTTCAAATTTCTCCTGAAGTTTCTCGTCTTCATAGGATTCCTGCAACAACCTCCTTGATGGAGTCCTGTTTTATTCCTTGAATATTTGCCATATGTAGATTTTGAGAGAAGTTTTGAAGGATGAAAAAGAAACTTTGATGAAGGGAGGGATGACAGATAGAGAGAGGGAGGAGGGAGAGATGGAGATGAGAGCAAGAGAATTTTTTGAGTCAAGAATTAGGCAGAGGTTAGTCAAGGTTGAGGATGCAAAGTGTTTGGAAGGCACATGCATTCACGTATTTATAGTCGCTTTAGTTGACTTAGCCGTTAACAAATAAATGTTACCGTTACGGTAAAATTTATTAACCTCTTATGAGTGAAAAATCACCTTATGAGTAAAGGTGTCTTCTGAGTAAAATTTTCAGAAGGGTTCCTTCTGAGAAGAAGACTCATTTGAGAAAAATATACTTTCTCAGAATTGATTTTGCTTTCTTCTCGCATACTTCTCTCAGATGGTAAATAAGGTTTAGTCTCAGAACTTAGGCTAAAACTAAGGGGAGTTTCTAAGAAAATATTTTAATGAATATATAATGCATATAAAATACTTAGAAACACCTTAGGTTCAGAAGCTCTTTCAAAGCATTGAATCGATTTTCAGCTAAACTTTGTAAATATATATGAGATTTGATCCTCAGTATTTACAAATTTAAGCTCAATATCATCTTTTTGCACATGATCACGAATGAAGTGATGTTTTATATTATGTGCTTGGATCGAGAATGCTGAATGAGATTCTTAGCTAAGTTTATAGCACTTGTATTATCACAGAGAATTGGGATTTTATCATACCTCAAGTGATAATCACGTAGCTGATTTCTGATCCATAGCATCTGAGTGCAACATTGTGCTGCTGCAACATATTCTGCTTCAGCTGTTGAGAGAGAAATTGTGTTTTGCTTCTTACAGGACCAAGTGATCAAGCATTTCTTGAAGAAGCAGCAACAACCACTAGTACTCTTCCGATCAATCCTATCTCCAGCGTAGCCAGCATCACAATATCCTACAACATAAGAAGAACAACCTTTCTCGTACCAAAGACCAAGATTAGTAGTTCCACAAAGATATCACAGTATTCTTTTAATAGCCGTAAGATGTGATTGCTTAGGCTTGGATTGAAAACGAGCACAGATACCAAAACAACACAGATTTTGCAGAAAATGCAGAAATCATGTTTTAACTCTAAACTCACCCCAAAACTCATACCCACTCATCCAAATCACTTAGAAATCATCAATCACACTTACATACACATACAATCAGTACTCAAACTCCATATCTCAGAATCTAATGCAAGGAAAACACAAAATCTCACACATGCAAGTGTCAAGACTCAACATGCAAGCATCAAACAAGCTCCATTCATCACCACTCTTGAAATATGGCTACATGCAACTTAGAACTCGAAATTCA
The DNA here is from genome assembly GCA_013621005.1 of Aeschynomene evenia. NCBI lineage: Eukaryota > Viridiplantae > Streptophyta > Magnoliopsida > Fabales > Fabaceae > Aeschynomene > Aeschynomene evenia. Next base: position 15,641,090 of record CM024268.1, read on the forward strand.
GAGGACATTTCAGCAAGAACAAGGAGCAAGAAGCTCTGGACAATGAACAAAATCAGAGGGATTATGAAGAGGGTTGATAACTCACCTTAGAAACAAGAAAATGCAAGAGAAAGTTGAATGAAAATGGTTTCCCTTGACCCTCTAGATTGCTGGAAGAAAATGGGTTCACCAAGGGGGAGAGAATGCTTCTGAAATGTGTGTTTGAAACAAAAGAAATTGTGTCTTAAGTGGGGGTGGGGGTGGCCGAGACTTGTAGGGGAAAATGAGGGTGTTTTGTTTTAATTTTTGTGTTGTTGTAGTGTTAGTGTGTTTAGGTGGTGAATATGAGTATGTGTTTGAGTATGGTTGTGATTAAGAAATTGCAACTAAGTTTTATGGTGAGAGTTTAACAAATTTTGGAGAGCTCAGGGTCCTAAAAAGTTGCTCCGGTTGTGTTTAGGATCTAGCTCAGGCTCTCTCTCATGTTACTCAATAACTCACTAGACATTCAATATTTAAAATAAGAAAATGGCATATGATCGTTATGAAAATTTCCTTAATATTATGAGACTCTCAATAAGTCTAAAATAATTATCTCGCTATATTATTAATTTCACATTATCTATATATTAAAAGAATTTTTCCTGAAAATCGTAAAAATGCGAAATTTAATAATAATAGCTTTAAAATTATAATTTTCCAATATTGGTGAGAATATTTTCTAAATATTTTCCAAACACCAATTTGGGACTCTAAATTTAAATATTAAGGTCTCAACAAAATTTTTTATAGTGATCATTACCCCTGTCAGGGGTTCTCTAGCCCATACAGTAATAATATTAAGTCTGCCTTACTTCTTAGCAACTTAAATTATTATGTAAAAACTTATAGCATATTCACAAAATTTAGCCACAAAAAACAAATACATGTACACGTATATGTATATGCATATATATATATTTATGCACCCATATACATATATATATATATACAAATTATTTTATTCACAAGACCTAAATATGGACACACGTATATGCAATTTTATACTCACATAAGCACCTCTTGCATTTTAATATATCATGCATAATTATATATATGTTACTTCAATATATATATATATATATATATATATATATATATATATATATAAACTTAACACCGGTCTTTTTCCTGAGTAAGGAAATTTACTTAAATCCAACCACAGACACCGTTCACTTGGTTCCGGAAAATATATCTACCTCAGGCAACACCATAAAGCTTGTTCCATCATTAAATATCAATCATCATCAAATAAAATAATTAATCTTAGCACCACGTTACCCATGTGCGCACTACATATGTATATATACATATATATAAATCATAGAAAACACATCATGAAATATCACCATATATATATATAGCTCTAGGCTCCGGGCACCGGAATCCGCACTAGCGACTGAGAATACACAAAAGCAAGAAAATCCCGAATCACGGGTGTTACACATTCCCTCTGTCTGTCTCCGGATGTGGTATGGGTGGGGTCTGGTGCCTCATAACTTCCGCTAACTGTTGTACCGCCCTCGCCATTCCTGCCAACGCCTCACTAGTTCCCTGGTTGCCATCTGAACTACTCTGAGACGGCCTCATCTAACGTCTTTTTGGTGCCATTGTACCTGTACACACCAACATAATCACTGAGGTGATCAGTCTCAATAATCATATTAGGTATATACAACCACCACAGTACCAAATAGACAAATCATGCCTTACGATAACCCACTACAAGCATGAAACTACCGTACTATGCAACAAAAGCATAGAAGGCCATAACCCCAAGCCTTAAGGTTCGACCTGCTCTGATACCAAAATGTAACACCCTAATAATTACCTCTTTATGCTTAAGTCATATCGAGTTAATTATCGGAAATTATCATCTTGTTTCAGAGTTCAAGTTTGAAAGTAAGAATACGCAGAAAATAGGGCCAATAATTTTCATAAGAAAACGTAATTTAAAAATCTCGGCTTGTACGTGACAAGGTATAATCTGATACACCAAACTATGAACTTGTGAATTACATACAACCAAAATAACATAATACACATAAGTGGCCCAGTACATACATATAGTTTCACGTACACAAGGAAATACATATAAACGTAAAATCCAAAATAGATATTACAATATTTAAATACTAGAATTTCTAAGAGAACTATAAGCTTGTACAGTCACTTATAATTCCCTTATAAAGTCTTTCGAGTTTGCATATAGTACATAACATAACTACATATCATATATGAAGGTAACAAAAATCCGTAAAGTCCTCAGCTTCTCGCATATCCAAGCTTCCATCTCCATGCAAGTCTGAATCTGCTCTCTTAACGAGGTACTTGTAGCTTGACCTGAATCTAAACAAAGGGTGGTGGAATTGGGTGAGCTCCACGGACTCAATAGGGGGATCACTCCGGTTTATTATGAAATAAGTGGAACATGGATAGACCATATTGTTAATATTTTCACAAATATATATTTAGTTCCGGAGTGTCTTACCTATATGCTTCTTGTTAATTATATAAATGTTATGCAACAATAAAGAATCAACATTGTTCTGACATTGGTTACTTGAAAATATGTTCATTAACATGCAACGGTTGCATAGTCAACACTATGCATACGATCACATGTTTAAATATAACTATTCATATAAAAGTTGCACAATCAACATCATGCATACGATTATATGTGTCATGTGTTATAACTTTCGTAAATCAATGGCACTACCCTCTCTCTTTCTACCTCCGCATACACCTGGCCCCTAGGCTATGAGCTCATACCTATCTAGTTTTCTACTAGATCTTTGTGGGGAAGAAGGTTTTCTCACCTTCCTTTACTAGTGAAGTCAGTGACCGAGGTTGCCAACCCTCCCTTATCGACGACACTAGTGACCGAAGGTTACAATCATTCATTTTGACATTTTGTTCACTTCCTCTCACAAATCGGAATTGGGGACCGAGGGTGCTGACCTCCCTTGCCAATTCTGTTTGTAGAGGAAGCTACTCATAAATCTCATTTTCTGATTCACATAACCTTTCATAATTTCTGTAAAATATCAGCATGCATACTATACATCATAGGCTCATCGTACCACATATGTCATATACATGTAATCATAAAACATAGATAACCTCATATATCATCTTTTCTTTAAATTCCTCATTTCCAATATTCAATATTTATTTCTGATGTATATATATATATATATTCATCATGATATTTCCTTTAAAAACATATATAAGTTTAAAATCTTTAAAATACCAAAAATATTAGAAAACACAATTCTGCAGGAAACTCTGCGATCTGGTCGCTAGCGCGTCCTCTGCGGCCGCTAGCGCCCAGGTCGGTTCTCTACACTCGCTAGCGCCTGTAATATGGCTGCTAGTGCATGTGCACTCGCTGGCGGCTGTGTTATAGCCGTTAGCGAGATGCTCGACTCTGAACCAGTGCTTCTTCTGGTCATGTTCCTCGAGCAGCCACTGTCTAGGTACCATTGCTCATCCTGTTGATGGAGTAGTGCTTGTTGATGCTTCTGCAGACACAAAGTTTACAACTTTAGGTACCCATGCTTTGTTGGGTCCTTTCTTTTTAGCTTTCTTAGTCTTTTGTGTGTTATATTTCTTAGAAGGGGACTTAGGTTTCTGATTTTCAAAAGTTTTTTCTTTTCCTTTATCATAAGAAGCTTTAGCCTTTTGAGGAGCTTTTCTGTTCTGAGAAGGATTGTCCTTTGCCTTCTCAGAAGGCTTGCCCTTCTGAGATGGGTTTCTTTTCTTGTCATTCTAAGCTAGAGAAGTATTCCCTTTTCTCATTTTGGGACAATTCTTAGAACCTTGTCCCTTCTGAAAACACATTATGCAAATACATGGTATCTTGCTCTGAGATGGACCAATGTCATGAGGATCAAATATCTCTTCATAACTGATAACGTGGTTTTTGCCAATATTTTATGCCCTTAATTTGGATGATTGTATGCATTTCTTTGCTCTATTTTAGCCTTTTATTGTATTTAATACAATTTGGAATTAATTGGGACTTAATGAAAATAAAGGCTAAAGTAATAAGTTTTATGATGTTTTTGCAATTCAAGGATGACCTTTGCACTTGATCTTGGGTATTTTGTATTTTTGGTGCAGGTCATAGGAATTATTGGAGCAGTAGACACCAGGAACTAAGCAAGAAGCGGAGCAGTGGAATCAAGGACTGGCATCGAGCGCCCCAGCGCCCTCAGCGCGCCCCAGCGCCCGAACCCTACTAGAACTCATCACGTGCACAACACTGGCGCCCTAGTGAGCTATAAGCTCCCCAGCGCCGCGCCGCAATTCGGTTACAACAGAGACCTATCTGCAAGGCCGAGCTGGGGGCCCAATTAGCTAGGGTTTGGAGGCTGCTCACTCTATTTAAAGAAGGCTAATGCATCAGAAAACACATCACTCACTGACCATCACTTTTACATCTTTTAATTTCATACTCTTTTCTTTTCTTAGTTTCTTACTTTCAACCCTAGGCTTTTTAGTTAGAGTTTATTTTCTCCATTAGGATTCCATCTTCTTTCCTAGTCTAGCTCTAGCTTCCTCCATTGTATTTCCAACGTTATTCGTCAAGCCCTTTGGGTTTTGTAAGTTACTCTTTTAGTTAAATTCAGTTTTTCGTTTTTCCATATTCCCAATTTGCATTTATTTTCTTTACTTTACTCTTTATTGTTCAAGTTGTTTAATTTCTTCATTCCATCCTTGTTTTAATTCCAATTTATTTTTTGCCCTTATATTTCCTCCATGAGTAACTAAGTCTCTTGGTGGTTTATGAGGGTGTGAACATCATCGGGGTAAATTGAGGCTTTGTTCTTAATCTTACATAAGTTTTCATTATCAAACCTTGGCATATAATTTGAGATCTTAAATTGTGTGTTAAACCTTTGTCTTGGCTTACTCGATTGAGTTAGGCTAATTCGTTGGCATGTGCTTATGTGTTAATTGATTAATTGATGCATGACATATCAGGAGTTGGTAATGATTAATTAATTGGCTGATTAGTCTTTTTAATTAGATTAATGTGATTGGCTTTAAAGATTGTTGAAAAGGAAACTAAAGGTGAGATCTCACTGATTAATCTTGTTCTAGGCAATCAACTCTTAGAATCACAACGATAGGGTTAGATCTAACTCTGGCGTAATTAATCAACTCATACATTCTTTTGTAGCCAATGATAAACGCCCTGATGAATGTTCTACCTCATAAACCACTACTTTTTATCATTCCTATTTTAATTCAAGTTATTTTTCTTTCTTGCAAACAAAAACCCCCCAATTTGTGACAACCCTCATACGACTAGTCTCGTGTGTTACTTCCTTAGTCATTCCTTGTGAGAGACGACCCTGGTTTCCACTAAACTATATTAGGGGAACTTGGTTTATAAATAATTAAATTTATGGGAGTTGCGATGCTCACTCATCAATAACCAAGGCCAGTCTTGTCCTTGTATGGTCGTTGACCTCCAAGTAACAAGCTTAGCATTTTTTCTCCATTGACCATCTTGACCAAGTCTGAGATAAGAAGTTCGTTAATCTTTTGTAACTCTATTGAGGCTAGTTCAACTTTTTCTAGAATTATTGAAGATATATCTTCTAGAGCTTGATAGAGTTTTTGTCCATCGAGATATCTTTCTTTGAAATCATATCTTTAAAGTTCTAGCTTCTTACACTCTTGAATTAATTTAACGTTTTCAGGTTCAAGATTTTTAAAAGACTTTTTATGAGCACGAAAACATTGAGATAGTTCATTTGAATCACTCAGAAGCTCATCATAGAGTTCTGAGAGTTCCTCATTGATAAGTACGAAATTCTGTGTATTTTTACCCCTTATATTTATCTTATTGCATTCTAAATATCTCTAACTTTTGTGCATTTAAATAATTTTACAATTAACTTCTCATTTGATTCATTAAAATAATTATCACATAATTGTGCTCATTTTGTGACATTAATTGTGTTCCTAATTGTGAAATTTTGAATTTCATATTTTAGTCTGTTAGGAACTAATTCTTTTGGCACAACATTACGATCAAGGGAAGTTAATAAATGAATTGGTGCATTTTTAATTATATACGAATACATATATTATTTATGTATTTGTGTATATGTGAGTAAGATTTATTTGTATATAAATCAATTATAAATATATATTGTGTGAGAGTATATTTACATGTATAATATGTGTGTCACTTATTTTATATTTATGTATCTACTTCACTAAATTTATATATTTACATGTGCGAGAGATTCATATATTAATAATTATATGTGTATATATAAATTACACATTGTATATAAATAATTATATAAGTATGCATCAAGTATTTGTAATATATATTTACGTGTTAGCAAATTCATTCCTTGCTTATATATATGTATTTACATATTTATTATATGTGTATATAAGTATATGTATATGTATGTCAGTACTATATGCATGTATGTGTACTAATATAAATAAGTTTAGGAGCATAATAAAGAATAATGTGATGATATATGTGTTTTATAATCCATCCGTATGTGTATGAACATATTTATATGTATACTTTATAATATTTATTACTACTTTATAATATAACTTATTATATACATATTTTTTAGTGCTTTATGGTCAATCATCCATGTGCAGCATTAACCTATCATCATCCATACACCTCATCATCAAGCACCATGTCATCACGATCATCAAGCACACGTAACAACAATTCCAAACACCTTTTCCGTCATTCCATGGGGAAGCAGCAAGAAGCTCCATGCGCAACCAAGCTCCGAGACAGCTCCGCACTACCTTCCTTGCGCTCTTCTCTTCGTCAGCCGCGAGCAGCTCAGCAGTCCATGGCGCTTTCATCACTTCGGCCAGCAGCTCCCCTCCGCAACACCAACAGAAGAATCAGCAGCTCCGCCACCATTCCCCACAGCACTATGGCAGCAAGCGACCGCTCTAGGCCAAGCACCAATGTTCCCTTTCAGCGGCAGCATCTCCATGGCAGCTTCCATGGTGTCTCCTTCAGCAAGGAACGCATCCGCGCCCAGCCTCCGCGGGAAACCGAGCTCCACGGCCAGCCTCCATTCCCTTCGCGGCAGCAGCACAAGAAGACAGCAGCCATGACGGACCAGAGCAGGTGACGGCAGCAGACCAGCTCCGTTCCAGCCGTCCACGCGCAGCCCCTCCGCGCACCACATTCCGCGCCATCCTTATCCGTGAAGCTCCTCCATCCGCGGCCAACACTGCAGGCGCCTTCCCCCTCGCACAAGCAGCTCCGCACCTCCGCTGCAGTCGCGAGCAGCAGCAACACGCCAACACCAGCAATTCAGGCGCGAGCTCCTTCCATGGCAGCAGGTGCAGCAGCTCGAACCAACAGCGGCAGTGACACCAGGAGCTCCTCCGTCCAAGCTCCGCGACCTCCATTCGAGCCATGACAGCAACCTCGAGCTCCAGTCAACCCCGGCAGCAAGAAGCCAACACAACAGCAACACAGTAGCCATATGTTTTGTCGATAGCGGATGCAAAGTCACGAGAGGCAACTGCTTGAATCACGGAAAAATTTGTCTCTTGCAATAATGGACTACAGGAAGAGCACTCACAATGCTTCATTATAAAATAGATGAAGGGGAGAGCACAAACACAATTCACATTCGGGGGAATCACCTCGTAGCACACACTGCACTCTAGTTTTCTTTCATTTAGTATAGTTAATTAATGTAGTTTAGTTTGTTTTATTTTATTTTTATCTTGCGGCTTAGTTTTATTTATTTAAGTGTTATATTAATATTGTTATAATTTTAAATGCCTATGTTATTTAGTTTAATTTGTTATGTTAATTTAATTTATATTTTATTTTAATTATTAGTTAGGATTTTAATTTAGTAATTGAATTTCTTGTTTATTTTAATATTATTCTTTTTGAGGCTGTTATAATTTATTTTATTATTATGGATAATTAAATTTTAGTCTCGGTGTTGGATAGATTATCGGTTAGGTTCGTTAGTATTTGAGACTTTAGGTAGTATGTGATTCACCTAGTGTAGTTTCTCTATATAGCTCTGATTTTATATTGCCTAGTTTACTCGTACGGTTTAGTCGAGTGGTTGGCTATGATAGCTGTGAGCATGCGTTTAAGTTCTCGGTTTAGAGTATGTCGATGCATGTCGAGGCTAGTTGGTTGATTAGGAATTGATCATCTGTTTTGGACGTTGGTTCCTAGTTGATTAGAGAGTGTTAGAGGTTAACTACCGGTTTAGGAGTTAGGTATTGCATAGTGTCACACTAGATCGAGTCACGAACTGTTTTGTGAGCGAGTCGCCTAGGTAGTCCCTTAGTGAGATTGGAGGTTTATTCAGTCTACATTGGGAGAGTACAGTCACACTACGAGTGCCACACACTAGGAGTTGAGCGTAATACTAGGGTCGAGGATAGGAGAACCGTACCGATTATCTCATCCAACATCGGGGCAACTTAGTTATTTATATTTCCTACTTACTGTTCAGATGCGCTTTTCCAACCCCCTTCTCATACAATCTGCTCACCCAATCACCTGTCTGCGCTTCCTCTTAAGTGTTTGGGTTGAAGCATTTACACTCAAAATTCATTTCTTACAGGTTGCATTACCATAGGCTTGCAAGATGTCTAACTCTTTACTACAATCACAAATACATACACAAAATCAAGATGGCTTTATTATGGTTGTAATGGAGCTTAGGTAAGGGTGCGGTATAACAAAAGGCAAACAAAGCTAAACCTCATGCCAAGGAGAGCAGATGCATATGCATAATGATGTAATTCACATTCATTTACAATTAAACCAAAGCATCACACTATGCAACCTCAACTAATTCCCAAAACTTTATTTACAAAGAATAAAAATAGAAATATGTATAATTTTTTTTTTCATCATTTTTTTTACTTGAATTTTTCAATTTTTTTTTCATTTCATTTTTTTTTGTTTTAATTTTCAATTTTCCAAATGGCTCCCTATACATACAATCACTCATATGAGTGGGGAGGGAGAGACTTTGATACCTCTTCTGATTCAGATTATGTTTCCAGAATGAAGTCCCCATTCACCATGAAGCACACATTGGCTTCATCCTCTTCTTGTGAGTCGGAAGCTTCTTCTTCCGAATTGCTCCATGTTGCAGCTATGGCCTTTTTCTTCTTTGGGAAGAACTTCTTCTTACCACCCTTATTCTGAGGGCAATCCGTTTTAAAGTGTCTTTTCTCACCACAACCATAGCAAGTGGCTTTCGAGACCTTCATGAAGTTCAATAATTGCACACATCCATACACACAAACCTTTATTAGTTCTAATCACAAGGTCATCACCTTCATCATTCATGAAATAAAATATAATGCTAATAATAAAAATCACATAGCTACTAGGAACGGATGTTGCATCAATATACAATTATGTCATCTTAGAATCGCATTAACATATAATCATAACATAATATATTCACATCATAACATTCCACATTATTCATAATATCATATATAACATAAATGAGTCAAATATTTCATGCATATAAGTCAGATGATGCAATAGACTACAAATGGGATGGAAACAACATAACTTTTACACATTCTTCAAGCTTGTAATAGAGTACATGTTTGTTGTAATCTATTACTGTAATCGATTACTAATATGTTATAATCAATTACAACAATTTGGTAATCGATTACCAGAAGAAAATTTTTTGAAAACATAATTTTTGATCTCGTAATAGATTACAAAATCGTAGTAATCGATTACAAAGGTGTAGAACACGAATTATGCATCATTTTTTCCGCAAAAACTCATTCTTTTCCTACCCTAACCAATCTCAAAGCAACATTAACAGGTATACACATATTCTTCTTTGCGATAATCAATTTCCCAACCCAAAATCATCTTTTTTGACAGATTTAATCTTCACATCTTTAAATTCAACAAAACCCATTTGAAATCCAAAATGACATAAAAGAGTAAATAATGGTTTTTCATCAATTAATCGATAAAATCCAATTTAACATGAACCAATTGGTATAATATAATTCACAATCAACACATAGTACATGGCATATTCTAAGCCCCTACCTATTGTAGACCTCCAAAGCTATGCTAGAACGTCCTTTGTCTCTATCTCTCTTGGCTACTCTCCTTCCCAAACGTGCCCAGCGAACAGGGCAATGGAATGAAAGGTCCATTGAGGAGAAAATTGTATTAAGAATATGTGGTTACTTCTGTGATAGGGCAAGGTTATGAGTGAGAATGGAGGTGTAGAATGGATATGAGTCAAGAGCTTTCGGTAAGAGATTTAATTGTGGAGGAAACAATGATAAAGAGAGACTAAAATAGTATTTATAGTGGCTCTTAAGATTTTGGGACAGAGGTGTTAGAATTTTATGGACTTAGTGTAAATATAAATATGTGCTATTATAAAGTTTAGTCCAATATTAAAGTGATCTTGTAAATTTAAATTATTATTAGTGTATGGGCATAAACATCTTATTAAGTGAGTATGGGCTTTTATATGTGTAGATACCATTTGGGCTCAGTTGCTAATTCTATGATGGACTAAATTAGAAACTAGGGTTATGATGTTATATAAAGAGGTTATGGTCCCCAAACTATGAGTGTTGCCTCCTTTCCTGTTATCCCATCAGCAGAGAGGAAGAACCCTAAGGAGCACTTACTAGTTTGGAAGATCAAGAACCAGATCAACCTTGTAGATCAAGAACTAAAGACACCCAAAGCATTAATCAATTTCTATGGCATTAGGTACGCTTCCGCATTATGTTTCTATATCTCTTTCTCTATGATTCAATATGAGTGGTCTTGGGTTATTATGGATTTAATGTTTTCCCAACAAGTGGTATCAGAGTCATTCATAGTTGAATCATTGAGAAAATAATGATGTATCGATATTTGGAATTTTCTTTTTTTTTTCTTTTCAATTCCTTCGATCAATTCAATTAGAATCGGTTCAATATTTTCTTTTGGTTGAATTTGATAATAAAGCATATTGAATTGATCGTTTATTCTTGTTTTATTTGGTACTGTTATATGAGTCATATGCTATTTAGGTTTTTTGGTTTAATTTTTATGATTAATATTTTATATGTATGCATATGTTTTTTTTTTGTGGTTTACTTCCCTGGTTTGCGTATATATGCATTCTCGGCTTCCTAAATACATATATATGTGTTTATGGCATCAATCGATTGATTGTTTGGCATTTCAAAATTAAAGCACTGATCAATATTGTCCTGCTTTGCCTTATATGTTTTGGCTTATGTGTAATTATCCTGCTTTGCGGATTACATGTGTATATATATATTCGATTAGTTTTTGGGTAATTATATTTATATAATTATATTATACGGTTTATATAATTGTTATTTTAGGATTTTATAATTCATATTATGTATGAATTTGGAATTGAGTTACTGTCATTGTTAAGTTTTAGGATGTGTGCTCTTCTATTTGGCTTGACATTATGTTAATCTCCCATTTGTTTTGACATGTTAGTTTTCATGTCTCTCGAGATGTCAATAAGGGTTTAACTCTAACATGTATGATTCCATATTTTTAAAATATTTGAGGTACTTTATTTTGATATATTACTTATAAGGACTATTGGAAATACATGATACAGTAACTATGGTGATTGTTGCATTAGGATTTGTAACTAATTTTGGATTTTGGAGTAAATTGGCTAAACAATATGCTTCCAAAGTAGTCTCTGTTGTGTAAGTCAATTTATTTTGAAATATAAGGATAATTGTTGGCATGTAATTCGTTAAGTATTGATCAGCCCAAAGGAAGGTCAATACATTTGGTGGCGAATTTCCTGCTCACTTGAGTAATGAATATAAATTCATAACATTGTTACATAAGGATTTTGGCAACAATCATACGAGTTCTATGATAGATTGATTGAAGCGATATGCTGCCAAAGTAGCCTCTGTTGTGTAGGTTGATTTATATTGGAACATAAGGACAATTAGGAGTAAGTAGTTCTTGCGAATATTGGTCGGCCCAAAGGAAGATCAATATTTGGCTGAATTACATGCACACACTTGTAGTGATAAATATGTGATAATTTTTAGGTTCCATGTGAATGATAAGTCGGTCCAAAGATTGACTTATTGTTTGATAGGATTTATTATCAATATTTAACTACTATTCAGAATTCATACGGGTATTGATCGGTCCAAAGGAGGGTCTATACCTTGCTGAATTATGCTTATAATTGTGGCAATGAGTATGTGGTGGTTATTAGGCTCCATGTGAGCAACATGTTTGTCCAAAGATGAACTTGTTTGACAGGAATTACTATCAATACTTCATTACTACATTGAGAGTACCACTTACAAGTTAATATTTCTGTCCAAAGACTAAATATTAATGTTGTGCTAGGTATCTTGTGATGGGCCCACCATTATTTGAATTTATAAAATTTGTTTGAGTATATTGTTTTGTTCTAATTATAGATATTTTCATATATGCTTGTGTTGTATCTGCCTTTATTGATTTGTTCTTATGTTAAATTATATTTGCATTAAGGAATAGGAATATGATTAATATAATTATTATTTCTATTATAGCTGTTTGATCTTGGATTGTGCACTAAGGTCTGAATAAGCTCATTTCTCTTATGGATAAAGGTTCTCATAAGGAAATAAAAAAAAATGGAGGACTTTAAGAAGTGAGATTATTTTGATTGCACAAGTCTTATGATCTTGAAACATGAAGTTATATAAATATTCATGGGCAATTTGTCCGAAAAAGGTATTAGGTGTGAAGATAATTATTGTTTTCTAAAGGGCTTTATCAAAAGCAATAAGGTAAAACAAGTGCGGTTTTATCGAACTTGTTTTCAATAAAGTGTTAAGGAAAACAAAATTTAAGGGAGTACATCATGAATATGTCTTATCTTGTTTTGAAACTAAATGCATTAAAGTTAGAGTTATCTAATGATGTGTCTTTGCATTTAGTTTTTTACTTCTTTTCAAGCATAATTTATTTGGTTTAAGGTCAATTATTGTAACTGACAAAAGGAAAAAAGAAAATAGCTAAGCTATTTTTGAAGAGAAGAAAAGTGTGTTAAGACTAGAATAAAAGTACTCATTTGGCAAACACCTTTACAGGGTGTTTGAAATCCCTATGATTTCAATTCTTATAGGAATTGATTTCTTTTCTCATGTTTGAAATACAATAAGATACAATAAGAGGTAAGAATTCAATTCTTAAAAGAATTCTAATTCTCATTATCAAGTCATTCACAAATCAGACCTATTTTGATCTGATTTCAAATCAATTCTCATTCATTTATCACTTAAAAGAGTGAATGGTAAAAAATATCCCTACTCAAATTATAATATTCCATAATTATCCCCATAACCCCGTTGCCACCACAGTTCCCACCCCGTCCTTTTCCTCCCACAAACCAGCTGCATATAGCTTACTACTTTTTTAGAGTTTATATATTCTAGAGTGCCAAAGCACAAGGTTCACACATGGAGGCAGCAATATTAATTGGTCTCAGCAAAGACATAGAGATTCTATTTTTTAATTTATGGAGTTGCATAGAGGAACTATGGCCTATGCAACAACATACCAGACCTGCAACAAATAGAAGGTGGAGCAACTTCTACGATGGAGAAGATACGGCGACATAGAAGCTACAGCGGAGCAGCAACCAACAAAACCAAGACAACATAATTCTATTGATTATATCAATAAAGGATAAATTTGTCTATCGGAAGAATTCAATTCATTTTATAAATATACCAAATAATGAAATTCAATTCAATTCAATAATTTTAATAATGTATTCCAAATGATAGAATTGAATTCAATTCTAATAAGAATTCAATTCATGATGGAATTCAATTCTAATTCTATCATTTTAAAGTTTCCAAACAGGCTGTTAAGGACAAAATATAAAGAAAAGAATAAAGTTGCTATCATTAGTCCACTTTAGAAGAAATAGCGCAGGAAACAAAATTTATGTGTATATATAAATTTTGGCTATCACTTCTAATAATATTGGGACACATAAAGGATGAATTGTCGAATGTTATATTTGACATAGGAGGAAAAATATACTTCTCTTTTTGGTATGGTACTGGGTTATTTAAGTCGCAATGTCTGTTTAGAAAAATAAATAATCAGGAAGAGATTAGGTGTCAATAATTTTTTTTTTGGAACTCTTTTATTTATTTATCTTTTTTATGTGAAAATATGACCTATTTAAGTTTATGACACCTTTACCTCCTATGAGAAGTCTTAGTTGTAAATATATTTAAGGAATAAAATATTGCAGCTCTTGTTCTTAATAAAGTTTCAACTAAGGTAGTAACCAAAACTCCTTATGAACTTTCAGACTGAAAATATTTTTTCAGTATAAGACTTTTATACATTTGGAGTTGTCTGATTAAGATGTATTTTGTCGGTCAAATAAAGAAAAATTAGACATAAGGATGGTCAACAACTTCTTAGTTGAATATTTTTTTGGTATATAGGGTATAAAGTTATTATGATCCCACTGCATCATTGAGGATATTTAGTTCATTGAGGATATTGAGTTTGAGGGAAGAGATAAGGCTTAAAAGAATGTTGATAGTTTTCCCTAATCAAGATAAATAAAATATACTTAAAAGCAAACTCAATAAACTCAAGAACTTATGTCATTAAGGCAATCCAATAGAGAAAGGAAAAATTATGTTATTATGTTCCTCTAGCTAGGAATATAAGAAAAGAAAAAAAATTGATTGATGAAAGAAAATGATTTAATCAACTTTTATCAAGACATGAAAGGTATATTCATTTCTCGAATGTGGATTGATGTCAAGAGTGAAGAAGTGAACAATGACTTTTAGGTACTTATCTCATTACTTGAAGGTATGAATCTCATTAGTTACATATTAATATTTAAATCTGGAGGTTCAAAAGGTAATGTAGAGAAAGATAAAACATGTCTTGTTCTAAAAGGTTTCACTTTAACATATGTTGCATATTAATATCATAAGTTTCATTAGATGAATATAAAGAATATGGTTTAATCATCAATGAGCTTATGTCAGATTCCAAATTCTAGTAAAAGATGTTACAAATATCATTAATTATTATCTCATTTGGCTCTGAGATAAATAAGGACATGATTTTGTAATTCATAAATTCAGTGGGAGAACATATATTTTGACATTACATGTTGATAATATATTATATGCTAATTATAATAAAGTTTTGGTTCACAATATCAAATGAAGTCTATCAAAGATATTTGATACGAAATGTAACACCGGTGATTCGGGATTTTCCTGTTTTGTGTATTCTCAGTCGCCGGTGCGGATTTTGGTGCCCGGAGCATAGAACTATATATATGTATATTATATATATATGGTGATTGATATTTAAAGTTGAAAAGAATATGGTGATGCTTGAGATATATATATATATATATATATATATATATATATATTATGGAACCAAAGTGAGTGGTGTGTGTGTTTGGATTTAATTTAATTTCCGTGCTCAGGGAAGAGACCAGTGTTTAATTTATTTATATATATATATCGTAGTAGTGATGTGTATATATATATATATATAATCATGCTTGATATATAAAGATGCTTATGTGAGAATAAATATTTGCATATATGTGTAAGGGAACATATTTTATATCTCATGATTAAAATAAGTTGTATATATATATATATATTTATGTATATGGGTTCATAAATATATATATATATATATATATATATATATATATATATATGCATTTGTTTTATGTGACTAAATTTTGTGAATATACTATAAGTTACTGTAATAATAATTTAAGTTGCTGAGAAGCAAGGCAGACTTAATATTATTATTGTATGAGTTAGAGAACCCCTGAGAGGAGTAATGATTGTTATAAAAATTTTGTTGGGACCTTAATATTTAAAAAATTTAAGCCCCAGATTGGTGTTCGGAAAATATTTGGAAAACATTCTCACCAATATTGGAAATGTTATGATTTTAAGGCTATTATTATTGTATTTCACATTTTACGATTTTCAGGAAGAAAATCCTATTTATATATATAATGTGAAATTAATAATAATATGAGATAATTATTTTAGACTCATTGAGAGTCTCATAATATTAAGGAAATTTTTATAACGATCATATGTCATATTCTTATTTTAAAAATTTAGTGTTTAGTGAGTTTTTGAGTAACATGAGAGCGAGCCTGAGCTAGATCATAAACACCACCGGAGCAACTTTTTAGGACCCTGAGCTCTCCAAAATTTATTTAACTCGCACCATAAATCTTAGTTGTATTTCCTTACTCAAAATCATACTCAAACACATACTCATACTCATTACCTAGAGACATTTGACACTACCACAACACAAAAAATTAAAACAACCCCCACCCCATTTAGCTTATAACTCGGCCAAACCCCCCCTGAACACAAATTCATTTTCTCACCAAACACAACTTTAGAAGCTCTCCTCCTCCCTTCTCAAACCCTAGCTCGGCTAGCCCTTGGAGCCAAGAGGAACCACCATCAACCATCTCCATTTCACATTCTCTTCAAGAATCTTAGTGAGTTACTCATACTACCTCTTGGTGTGTTGATTTTTGTTCTTGCATGTGGCTGATTCTTGCTGTATGATGGATTTCCTAAGCCCTAAATTTCGAGTTCTTGCTGGTGTGTTCCATAACCATGGCTGATGGTAGTGTTGTGAATTGAGGATGCATGTTTGAGCTTGCTTGTGTACGTGTGTGGTTAATTTTGCATGTGCTTCTTGAGGAATCTGATTGCTTATGTTGTTGCATGTGGGTGTGTGAATGATTTCGTGGGAGTTTCTGATGTTAAGATGATAGGGGTCGAGGTTGGAGATGAATGGAAGGGCTGGAGACACTGCTGTCTCCGGCTCTACCTTTTTGCTGCAGAATCGCGCGCCCCAGCGCGGTGAGAGCGCTCCAGCGACCCCTGCTGCCATCTGCAGTAATTGATTAGCCAATTTCTGATATGGGGTGTCCGTGTAATGTGTTAACATGCTATATGCCTAAATTGCGATGTTTGAAATTAATGAATGTGTAAGTATGTTAAAGGGAATAATTAATGGAAAGTGTTTAACGGTTCGATGTGAAGCTTACATAGCATATGTGTATGTATAGAACTTTATATATATGGAATGGTCTAAGTATGCATTGGTGATCTATTTTGAAATGAGGTATAAGTAAATACCTTGAATGTATGTGGTAAATTTCCAATGAGATGTTATTTCATGAGAGTTTGACACTTTAAATTCATGATTTGTCTATAAAGTAAAATGCGAAATCTACTTAGATAAGAATCTACATGCATGCGAAAATGATGAACGTTGAGCAAAGATGTTAAATACATATAATGGTTTTGAAGTGTAACCTATGCATGAACTCAATGGGAATATGTGAGTGTTTGATTTAGTGATAAAAGGTTATGTGATGCGGTAATTTTTGAAATAAAAGTGATGTTGATGTATGTTTTTAGTTTGGATTGTGTCTTATGAATGACTGGGGAAAGTGCGAGGATATGAGGAGGCAGAACTCGGGCGCTACAACGCCCCTGACGCGCCAGAGCGCGACCTCTGCTGAGGATTTCAGCAGATTGTGACTTCTACGAAATTTAGGGGCAAAATTCCTATTTCGTGAACTTGAAGCATGAAAGTGAAATATATCCGAACTAGTAATATGATGTAAGTTGTGTGTAATTTCATAATAGTACATTTGATGATAAAGCGTTATATGAGTATGTGAATACAATATGGCGAAATTTCATGCTTGTAATGAAGATATGAGGGATATGGAATGAAATTTATTATTATTAAGCTTATTTTTGTAGAAATTTGTACATGTTTTGTGTTGATTTGGAAGATTGAAGTATGATATGGCTACTTAGGAGTTTGGGTGGATTCGAGTAGGCCTTTTTCCAGCTACTTAAGAGTTTGGGTGTATTCGAGTACGCTGATGCCGGCTACTTGGGAGTTGGGTGTATTCGAGTATGCTGATGTCGGCTACTTGGGAGTTGGGTGTATTCGAGTATGCCGATGTGGCTATTTGGGAGGTGGGTGTATTCGAATATGCCATTAGAGGGTATCTGGGAGGTGGGTGTATTCGGATATGCCTCAAAGTTTATATGTTATTTGAATTACTCTCATGCATGTTTATTAATATGAATAATGCGAAAGCGTTGGTTTGTTGCATACTATGTATAATTGTTGTTGGAAGTTTGATGTGGTGATTACCACGAGTACGAAATCGGTGCTGGGTTGACTGTAATGATATGTGAGAGGGATGGGCATTTATTATACATTGAGAGAACCGCGAGAACTTAGAAAGACTCATAGGTTTCCCTGTAGAAACGGATCGTTAAGTTGTTTGATCTAGTCAAAGTAAGTACTTGAGTTTTTGAGAAAATTAAAACCCCGTTTAATACAAGTATTACTTTGATTAGCTAGAATCGATAACATCGGGCACGTAGATCCGTGTGATCAAGGTAACTCACTAAGACGACCTTCGTCTTACGCTCTCTTTTCTTGATGCTTCGATTCTAGATGGACCAGCCGCCGCAGCCCCCGCCGCGCCACGAGACATATGACTTTGCTTGGTCCAGCTACACACCGGCCACCGGTGCGGTGACTGTCGCGTCCACGGTCTCAGGGGTACACCGCTTCTTCATCCTAGAGCTTCTGGTGAGGTACCCTGCTCCCGTTCCTGGTCCAGTTTCTGCCCCAGCTCCGGCCCCAGTTCCTGCTCCAGCTCCAGGCCCAGCTCAGGCATCTGCTTCTCTGCCGCCACCTCCGCCACCATCTCCGGCCTCGGATTCGACAGAGTAAGACCCGGAGGAGGACGAGGGCTACTCGAGTGAGGACTCAGCGGATTTCTGGACGGACGTCGACTATATCATGGTAGCGTCTGAGGCGTCTACTTCTGCTACGGGTTCGAACATGAGTGAGGATACCGGGAGCGCCAACAGGTGATGCGCTGATCGTGACCAACCTGACCGATGTGCAGCTGACCATTGACATCTTTCTTTTCTGTTTATAAGTTATCTTCTGTATGGAGCCTTTTTGTTCCCCTGCGTGGGATTATCTCTTTTGACATGTATATTTATTTAACAAATTACAGTTTTACCTGCGTCCTTTTGTTTATTCGGACCAGGATTTTTGGACTTACCTTTTCATCGTGTCAGCTCCCGATATTTATATTTTGGCATGTATCAAACAAGATCTTGATACATTTGAACTCTGCTACATTTTGCTCTGAAGCATAGGTTATATGTTAATATTATGGCCATTTATTGTATGGGCCTTATTTATATCTTGGCATTTCTTATTGATATTCTAGACGCTTATCCAGGTTATCTATTCGTGCTACTAATCTGATTGGTCATGGCTTCGAGTCTCGATACCGATTTATTGTTCACAGGGGTTTGCGAAAATATATTTTATATATACGTTTCAAAAAAAAAAACATGGGGTTTTTGGGTGTTATGTAACATTGCAAGTTCTTAATTATGTCCATGGCATATTTAATAATTTGGGATGTTACATTTTTGGTATCAGAGCAGTTCGGTCCAATTGAGCCTGAGGACTGAGCTTGCTTCCTTCCCTTAGTCTGTCATTCTTTGAGCCCTGTTTTCCTTGAATCTATCTGTTGTGTGTGCCATTACTTCTCCAATGATCTGCATTGACATGAGCCTGATCAACTCATTGGCTGTGCATGTATTGACTGAACGTGATGCCTCCAGGACGACACTGGGATGCACCTGACCTCCAAGAGGCCATACAAGCGATGAGAGCCCAAGCCGAAGCGTCTGTGAGGATGGCGCAGGCTATGGAAGCGGGGCATGTACACCCGCAGGCGGGGAGCGAGGAATCCCGCTGTTACATGGAGTTCAAGCAGAGGACTCCCCCTATTTTCCGCGGAGAGTTGGACTCGGACTTGGCTGACGGATGGGTCCGGGGCATAGAGCGCATCTTCGAGGATATCACCCTGACCGAGGCGCAGAAGGTGAAGTTCGCCACCAGGGAGCTGAAGGACCAGGCCGAATCCTGGTGGGAGGCCGTGCGGCCAGTGCTGCAGCCCGCAGGGGCTGAACTATCCTGGGAAGGCTTCAAAGCAGCTTTCTACGAGAAGTACTTCCACAGGACGGTGCGGGATGCGAAGGACAAAGAGTTCCTCGAGCTAGTGCAAGGGGATATGACGATTCTGGAGTACACGACCAAGTTGGACCGGCTGTGCCGCTACTCCCACACCTACATGCTGAACCCGGACGAGGAATGGAAGTGCATCCGGTACAAGCAAGGGCTGAGGCCAGATCTGAATGAGCGGATGGTGAACCGCAATCTCCGAACTTATGCTGAGCTCGTGAACATGTGCATAGCTCAGGAGCATAGCTCCCAGCGGAGAATGGAGGCCGAGCGAGAGGCCGGGAAAAAGCGGAGGTTTGACGAGGCGGGTCCGAGCCAGATACAAAGGGCCCTGCCTCCCGTTCAGTACGGTGGGCACCCTCAGAGGCGCCACCCTCGTTTTCACCATCGCCAAGGGAGGCCCGGAGTGCCAGCACCGCAGAGGCAGCCCCAGTTCCGCCCTCAACCACCCCAGCAGCACTTCCCTCCACAGCAGAGGCAGCAACAACGGAACAGGAGGCCGCCTCCCCAGCCAAGAGCTAATGCGGCTAGGCGACCCCAACATGCTCGCCCTGCTGAGCCTGCAGCAAGGCCTCAAGCACCAGATATGCAGCTACCTGACCGCTGTGGTCGATGCAACTTAAGGCATCATGGGGACTGCCCAACTTGTTTCGCATGCGGCCAGAGGGGACACTATGCAAGAGCTTGCCCCAAGGGAAGAAACCAGCAACAGCCACGTCAAGCTCGTGTGTACGCGGTCACGGCAGAACAGGCCCGGGCAGCGGGAGAACTGATCCATGGTGAGTGTAGGTTGTCCGGAAATGTTTTATCTGTTTTATATGATTCTGGCGCATCGCATTCTTTTATAGCTAATACATGCGTTGAGAGACTTAAGTTGCCAGTTACTACCCTACCATACACTTTGCATGTATCTACCCCGACATCTTCACATGTTAATACTTCATCATGCATTTTTGGGTGCACTTTTGTGTTGTTAGGGAGAACCTTTAGGGATGATTTGATATGCATACCCCTAACTGGGCTAGATATTATCCTAGGGATGGATTGGTTGAGATTGAATCAGGTGATGTTAGTTTGTGATTCTAAGACTGTCCTTTTCCCCGATGACTTAGAAAGACTTGACCAAAGTAGGGTTCCTGACTTAGAAAGTTCTTCTAGTTCCCAAACGTCCCTATACAGTTGTAGAGTGGATACCCAGGAATTCGCCACGTTCGCCTCAGCTATGGTTGGTAAAGAACAGAGAATCGAGGATATCCGAGTGGTTTGCGACTTTCCAGAGGTATTTCCCGAAGAGATACCGGAGTTTCCGCCGGAACGTGAAGTGGAGTTCTCGACCGACTTAGTCCCCGGCACGGGACCGATCTCCATCGCCCCGTATCGGATGGCCCTAGCCGAGCTCAAGGAACTAAAGGCGCAGTTGGAGGAACTGCTGGAGAAACGATTCATACGCCCAAGCGCATCGCCGTGGGGAGCACCTGTGCTGTTTGTGAAGAAGAAGGACGGGACGATGAGGCTTTGCCTAGACTACCGGCAGTTAAACAAGGTCACTATCAAGAACAAGTATCCCTTGCCGCGGATCGACGACCTCATGGACCAACTGCGGGGAGCAACCGTGTTTTCAAAGATAGATTTACGGTCCGGATACAATCAGATCCGAGTTCGGGAAGCCGACATCCCGAAGACAGCCTTTAGATCGCGGTATGGGCATTTTGAGTTCACAGTGATGTCGTTTGGACTCACAAACGCGCCTGCTGTTTTTATGGACTATATGAACCGGGTGTTCAGGGAATACTTGGATCGGTTTGTGGTGGTCTTCATCGACGATATTCTGGTCTACTCAAAGTCGGAAGAGGAACATGCCGAGCACTTGAAGACGGTTCTGAGCGTTTTGGCCGATCGGAGACTGTATGCCAAACTCTCTAAGTGCGAGTTTTGGCTTAGAGAGGTTCAATTCTTGGGGCATGTGGTATCTCAAGAAGGCATAGCAGTGGACCCGGCAAAGATAAGGGCAGTAATAGAATGGGAGCGACCGACCACGGCAACTGAGATCCGGAGTTTCTTAGGACTCGCGGGGTACTACCGAAGATTTATTCAAGGGTTTTCTCATATTTCAGCCCCGATGACAAAGCTTACTAAGAAGAATGCTCCGTTCGTGTGGAATGAAGCGTGCGAGCAAAGTTTTCAGGAACTGAAGAAGAGATTGACTTCAACCCCGGTATTGACGCTTACGGATCCCGAGCAACCGTTCAAAGTGTACTGTGATGCTTCTGGACGAGGGTTAGGCTTCGTTTTGATGCAACGAGGTAGGCCAGTAGTCTACGGGTCACAGCAACTTCGACAGCATGAGTTGAACTACCCGATGCACGATTTGGAGTTAGCCGCCGTTGTATCGGCACTGAAGATGTGGAGACACCATCTTTTTGGGACCAAGTTTGAAGTGTTCTCAGATCACAAGAGTCTCAAGTACCTGTTCGATCAGAAGGAGCTCAACATGAGGCAACGCCGCTGGATGGAGTTCCTTAAGGACTTCGATTTCACGCTTCACTACCACCCTGGAAAAGCTAACATGGTAGCCGACACGTTAAGTCGAAAGGCATTGCATGCGGCTTGGATGATGGTGAAAGAGTTGGAGCTAGTGCAGCAACTGGAGGGCATGAACCTCAACATAGACCTGACACCGAAAAGCATAAAGTTTCATCATTTGGTCATCACCAGCGAATTCAAGCAACGGGTCGAACAAGCCCAGAAGGAACAACAAGATCGGGAATTTCAAGATATGCTCGAAGCAGCGCGACAAGGCAAGATACATGGGTTTGAGCAGGGATCAGACGACCTTTGGAGATTCAATGGACGGATTTGCGTGCCTAAGGGCCAGAATTTGCGTGAGGACATACTCCAGGAGTCACACCGGAGCCAGTTCACTATCCACCCAGGAATGAAGAAGATGTATAATGACCTGAAGGAGCGATTTTGGTGGCCTGGATTGAAGAAGGATGTGGCACAATTCGTGAGTAGATGCTTGACTTGCCAGAAGATCAAGGCAGAACACCAGAAGCCAGCCGGAGTTCTGAACCCCCTTCCTATTCCGGAGTGGAAATGGGAACACATCACGATGGATTTCACGACGGGGTTACCCCTGACTCAGAGGAAAGTCGACGCAATTTGGGTCATTGTGGACAGGTTGACCAAGTCTGCCCACTTTTTGCCAGTAAGGACGACTTACCCGTTGGAGAAACTGGCCCAATTGTACATCGATTGGATCATTCGCTTGCACGGAGTACCCTCTTCGATCGTCCCAGACAGGGATACGAGGTTCACATCTAGATTTTGGGGAGCCTTGCAGCATGCTTTTGGTACTAAGCTGAGCTTGAGCACTGCATATCACCCCCAGACGGACGGCCAATCGGAGCGGACGATACAGACTCTTGAGGATATGTTGCGGGCCGTTGTTCTGGAGATGCCGGGCAGCTGGGACACGCACCTGCCCTTGGTGGAATTTGCATACAATAATAGTCACCATGCCAGCATCGGAATGGCGCCCTATGAGGCTCTTTGTGGTCGGAAGTGCCAATCTCCGCTTTGTTGGAACGAATCCGGAGAAGAACGGTCACTAGGACCCGATTTGGTGCAGCAGACTACCGAGAAGATCAAGATGATCAGGGATAAAATGAAAGCTGCCTAGGATCGGCAGAAGAGTTATGCGGATAAACGGCGACGTGAGCTGGAATTCCAAGAGGGCGACCATGTGTTTCTGCGGGCCGTACCTACAACTGGGATAGGGCGAACCTTGAAAACCCGAAAACTCAACCCTAGATTTATTGGGCCTTTTCAAATCCTAAAGAGAGTAGGACCCTCAGCCTACCAGATAGCCTTTCCACCCAACTTGGCCAACCTTCATGATGTGTTTCATGTCTCTCAACTACGCAAGTATCAGGCTTCGCCTGAGCATGTATTAGAGCTAGAGATCGTTGAGTTGAAGGACAACCTGACACTAGACCTTCCTGCGACCAAGATTGTGGATCGCAAGGTGAAACAAACCCGTCGGATTGAGATTCCTATGGTTAAGGTTGCTTGGGGAGTAGGATCCTTGGAGGACCATACATGGGAATTCGGGACGAAATTTCTTTTTAGGGGGGTAGATTTGTAACACCCGTGATTCGAGATTTTCCTGTTTTGTGTATTCTCAGTCACCGGTGCGGATTTTGGTGCCCGGAGCTTAGAACTATATATATGTATATTATATATATATGGTGATTGATATTTAAAGTTGAAAAGAATATGGTGATGCCTGAGATATATATATATATATATATATATATATATATATATATTTTATGGAACCAAAGTGAGTGGTGTGTGTGTTTGGATTTAATTTAATTTCCGTGCTCAGGGAAGAGACCGGTGTTTAATTAATTTATATATATATATCGCAGTAGTGATGTGTATATATAATCATGCTTGATATATAAAGATGCTTATGTGAGAATAAATATTTGCATATATGTGTAAGGGAACATATTTTATGTCTCATGATTAAAATAAGTTGTATATATATATATATTTATTTATGTATATGGGTTCATAAATATATATATATATATATGCATTTGTTTTATGTGACTAAATTTTGTGAATATACTATAAGTTACTATAATAATAATTTAAAGTGCTGGGAAGCAAGGCAAACTTAATATTATTATTGTATGAGTTAGAGAACCCCTGAGAGGAGTAATGATCGTTATAAAAATTTTGTTGGGACCTTAATATTTAAAAAATTTAAGCCCCAGATTGGTGTTCGGAAAATATTTGGAAAACATTCTCACCAATATTGTAAAGTTATGATTTTAAGGCTATTATTATTGTATTTCACATTTTTTGAATTTTTAGGAAGAAAATCCTATTTATATATATAATGTGAAATTAATAATAATATGAGATAATTATTTTAGACTCATTGAGAGTCTCATAATATTAAGGAAATTTTCATAACGATCATGTGTCATATTCTTATTTTAAAAATTTAGTGTTTAGTGAGTTTTTGAGTAACCTGAGAGCGAGCCTGAGCTAGATCCTAAACACTACCGGAGCAACTTTTTAGGACCCTGAGCTCTCCAAAATTTATTTAACTCGCACCATAAATCTTAGTTGTATTTCCTTACTCAAAATCATACTCAAACACATACTCATACTCATTACCTAGAGACATTTGACACTACCACAACACAAAAAATTAAAACAACCCCCACCCCATTTAGCTTATAACTCGGCCAAACCCCCCCTGAACACAAATTCATTTTCTCACCAAACACAACTTTAGAAGCTCTCCTCCTCCCCTCTCAAACCCTAGCTCGGCCAGCCCTTGGAGCCAAGAGGAACCACCATCAACCATCTCCATATAACTTTCTCTTCAAGAATCTTAGTGAGTTACTCATACTACCTCTTGGTGTGTTGATTTTTGTTCTTGCATGTGGCTGATTCTTGCTGTATGATGGATTTCCTAAGCCCTAAATTTCGAGTTCTTGTTGGTGTGTTCCATAATCATGGCTGATGGTAGTGTTGTGAATTGAGGATGCATGTTTGAGCTTGCTTGTGTACGTGTGTGGTTAATTTTGCATGTGCTTCTTGAGGAATCTGATTGCTTATGTTGTTGCATGTGGGTGTGTGAATGATTTCGTGTGAGTTTCTGGTGTTAAGATGAAAAGGGTTGAGGTTGGAGATGAATGGAAGGGCTGGAGACACTGCTGTCTCCGGTTCTACCTTTTTGCTGCAGAATCGCGCGCCCCAGCGCGGTGGGAGCGCTCCAGCGACCCCTGCTGCCATCTACAGTAACTGATTAGCCAATTTCTGATATGGGGTGTCCGTGTAATGTGTTAACATGCTAGATGCCTAAATTGCTATGTTTGAAATTAATGAATGTGTTAGTATGTTAAAGGGAATAATTAATGGAAAGTGTTTAACGGTTGGATGTGAAGCTTACATAGCATATGTGTATGTATAGAACTTTATATATATGGAATGTTCTAAGTATGCATTGGTGATCTATTTTGAAATGAGGTATAAGTAAATACCCTGAATGTATGTGGTAAATTTCAATGAGATGTTATTTCATGAGAGTTTGACACTTTAAATTCATAATTTGTCTATAAAGTAAAATGCGAAATCTACTTAGATAAGAATCTACATGCATGCGAAAATGATGAACGTTGAGCAAAGATGTTAAATACATATAATGGTTTTGAAGTGTAACCTATGCATGAACTCAATGAGAATATGTGAGTGTTTGATTTAGTGATAAAAGGTTATGTGATGCGGTAATTTTTGAAATAAAAGTGATGTTGATGTATGTTTTAGTTTGGATTGTGTCTTATGAATGAATGGGGAAAGTGCGAGGAAAAGGAGAGACGTGGTGGTCAAGCCAACACGCAGTTCTGTATGAGGAGGCAGAACTCGGGCGCTCCAGCGCCCCTGACGCGCCAGAGCGCGACCTCTGCTGGGGATTTCAGCAGATTGTGACTTCTACGGAATTTAGGGGCAAAATTCCTATTTCGTGAACTTGAAGCATGAAAGTGAAATATATCTGAACTGGTAATATGATGTAAGTTGTGTGTAATTGCATAATAGTAACATTTGATGATAAAGCGTTTATATGAGTATGTGAATACAATATGGCGAAGTTTCATGCTTGTAATGAAGATATGAGGGATATGGAATGAAATTTATTATTATTAAGCTGATTTTTGTAGAAATTTGTACATGTTTTGTGTTGATTTGGAAGATTGAAGTATGATATGGCTACTTAGGAGTTTGGGTGGATTCAAGTAGGCCTTTTTCCAGCTACTTAGGAGTTTGGGTGTATTCGAGTACGCTGATGCCGGCTACTTGGGAGTTGGGTGTATTCGAGTATGCTGATGCCGGCTACTTGGGAGTTGGTGTATTCGAGTATGCCGATGTGGCTATTTGGGAGGTGGGTGTATTCGAATATGCCATTAGAGGGTATCTGGGAGGTTGGTGTATTCGGATACACCTCAAAGTTTATATGTTATTTGAATTACTCTCATGCATGTTTATTAATATGAATAATGCGAAAGCGTTGGTTTGTTGCATACTATGTATAATTGTTGTTGGAAGTTTGATGTGGTGATTACCCGAGTACGAATTGGTGCTGGGTTGACTGATAATGATATGTGAGAGGGATGGACATTTATTATACATTGAGAGAACCGCGAGAACTTAGAAAGACTCATAGGTTTCCCCTGTAGAAACGGATCGTTAAGTTGTTTGATCTAGTCAAAGTAAGTACTTGAGTTTTTGAGAAAATTAAAACCCGTTTGATACAAGTATTACTTTGATTAGCTAGAATCGATAACATCGGGCACGTAGATCCGTGTGCTCAAGGTAACTCACTAAGACGACCTTCGTCTTACGCTCTCTTTTCTTGATGCTTCGATTCTAGATGGACCAGCCGCCGCAGCCCCCGCCGCACCCGAGACATATGACTTCGCTTGGTCCAGCTACACGCCGGCCACCGGTGCGGTGACTGTCGCGTCCACGGTCTCAGGGGTACACCGCTTCTTCATCCCAGAGCTTCTGGCGAGGTACCCTGCTCCCGTTCCTGGTCCAGTTCCTGCCCCAGCTCCGGCCCAGTTCCTGCTCCAGCTCCAGGCCCAACTCAGGCATTGCTTCTCCGCCGCACCTCCGCCACCATCTCCGGCCTCGGATTCGACAGAGTCGGACCCGGAGGAGGACGAGGGCTACTCGAGTGAGGACTCAGCGGATTTCTGGACGGACGTCGACTATATCATGGTAGCGTCTGAGGCGTCTCCTTCTGCTACGGGTTCGGACATGAGTGAGGATACCGGGAGCGCAACAGGTGAGGCGCTGATCGTGACCAACCTGACCGATGTGCAGCTGACCATTGACATCTTCTTTTC
The DNA here is from genome assembly GCA_013621005.1 of Aeschynomene evenia. Classification (NCBI taxonomy): domain Eukaryota; kingdom Viridiplantae; phylum Streptophyta; class Magnoliopsida; order Fabales; family Fabaceae; genus Aeschynomene; species Aeschynomene evenia. The sequence goes on from CM024268.1 coordinate 15,669,239, forward strand.
TGTTTATAAGTTATCTTCTGTATGGAGCCTTTTTTTCCCCTGCGTGGGATTATCTCTTTTGACATGTATATGTATTTAACAAATTACAGTTTTACCTGCGTCCTTTTGTTTATTCGGACCAGGATTTTTGGACTTACCTTTTCATGGTGTCAGCTCCCGATATTTATATTTTGGCATGTATTAAACAGGATCTTGATACATTTGAACTCTGCTACATTTTGCTCTGAAGCATAGGTTATATGTTAATATTATGGCCATTTATTGTATGGGCCTTATTTATATCTTGGCATTTCCTATTGATATTCTAGACGCTTATCTAGGTTATCTATTCGTGCTACTAATCTGATTGGTCATGGCTTCGAGTCTCGATACCGATTTATTGTTCACAGGGGTTTGCGAAAATATATTTTATATATACGTTTCAAAAAAAAAACATGGGGTTTTGGGTGTTATGTAACATTGCAAGTTGTTAATTATGTCCATGACATAGTTAATAATTTGGGATGTTACACGAAAGATCTTGGGAAGTCTCTTTTGCATTAGGAATTCAGATGTGTTGAGATTATCTTGAGCTATTTTTGAATTGTCGCAAAAGAGCTACATTTTAAGGGACTCGTGATATTTGACATTCAGAATTGCAGAACACATAATACCCATATTGCTAAAGGAGACAAGTTTAGTCTCAATGAGTGCCCTAAGAATGATTGTTTAAATTAAATAAATGTTCAATTTTGTACCCATATTGTGTACATTATTGAGTGTTAGGCAGATACTTGAGTAATGTGAGAATAAAATATATTGGTTAACAACCAACTAAGGCTTATGGTTTCATTAAAGAACAAAACATCACATGCTCACATTAAAGAAGTCGGGTGAAGTTAGAGATCATATAGATGCCGACTTTGTCAGATGCCAAGAGAATTATAGATCTTTTTGGTTATATTTCTATGCTTGTTGGAGGAGCAATATTCTGGTAGAGTGTCAATTAGACACTCATTGCTCTTTTCACCAAGGCAGTTGAGCTTATTGCTCATCAAGAAACATCAAGTTAATATGATTATGTAATTTTGTCACATAATTGCAAATTCTTGAATAAAGTTGAAAGACCACTTAAGTTTTTTGTGACAAATTGTTTAATCATATTACTTAAGGAATACAGAGTGATTAAGGTGTCTTTAGAGCATATTAACATAAACTCCATAATTGCGGATCCACTTACTAAGGAAATCAAACATATGGTCTTTCATGAGTTCACTACTCATTTGGGTGTAATATCATTTTATATGATATATTGTTTCGGTGGGAGTATGTATTGGATGCTCATGTGTTTTAGACACACCTTAAGTTTATGGATATTTTCTACAGAAATAAAGTTTTTTTTGGTTTTGTTTATCACTCTGGATTATTTAATTTGATCTCATAAAGAATAAAGTTTGGCCAGTTGGAAATAGGCATGTGTGTGATCATTACGTGTAATTTCCATGCTACACATCCATGCTTGATCTATGTCATTTAATTGTGATGATATTTGTGATCATGGAAAACTTAGTTATGAAAAAAATATGACGAAAGTTGCCTTGGTCCTATATCGAAATAGTTAATGGACGAGATTGGTTAAAGATGTTTTCGACATAATAGCAAATTTGGAGCTCATAAAAGTTACGGTTTTGTATTTATATATACACATATGTCCAAGTGGGAGATTGTTAGAATTTTATGGACTTAGTGTAAATATAAATATGTGCTATTATAAAGTTTAGCCCAATATTAAAGTGATCTTGTAAATTTAAATTATTATTAGTGTATGGGCATAAACATCTTATTAAGTGAGTATGGGCTTTTATATGTGTAGATACCATTTGGGGCCAGTTGCTAATTCTATTATGGGCTGAATTAGAAACTAGGGTTATGATGTTATATAAAGAGGTTATGGTCCCCAAACTATGAGTGTTGCCTCCTTTCCTGTTATCCCATCAGCAGAGAGGTAGAACCCTAAGGAGCACTCACTAGTGTGGAAGATCAAGAACCAGATCAACCTTGTAGATCAAGAACTAAAGACACCCAAAGCATTAGTCAACTTCTATGGCATCAGGTACGCTTCCGCATTCTGTTTCTATATCTCTTTCTCTATGATTCAATATGAGTGGTATTGGGTTATTATGGATTTCATGTTTTCCCAACAACAGGGGCATCATTACAATACTAAAAAGATGGGTAGGGGAACCAAAACACAATTAAATGCATAATAATAAAATTGAGATGTGCATTGTTGTAATTGATAACAACAGTTTAAAATCACACAGATTCGAAATCTACAGGTCATAATCGATTACAAACCCGATGTAATTGATTTTTGGGCTTCAAAAAACTTCTAAGCACTTCAATGGCATAAAAACTCACACAATAATCATATAATTAACATTCCAAACCTCAATCATGATTAAAACAACTTTGAAACATAAACATGACACATAATTCATGTAACATACATCAATAATTTATTCAATTAAATAAAACACATATATCAAGTAAAACACACATATCAAGTAAGGATTTAATTTTCATCCACTGACAGTGTAAAACTTTTTTACATAGTCATCCAATCATGTACTGCCACGTCAACCATGATTGTGTTTTCTCTCTCCCACTACCTGAAAAGTCATACAAATGAAGTGTTTTGATTGGACGACAGTGTAAAATATTTTTACATTGTCAGTGTATCAAAATTAAACTTTATCAAGTAATTCACCAAGACTTGATTGAAAAATCGGGGTGTTACATAGTGCATAGGTAGTTACACATTTCTCATATTGAGTTCAGGTTCATTCAAAGATGGTGAAGATCCCCCCTCCGAACCATAAGGTTGGAAGTTTTTCCTCCACATTCTTCGAGCTATAAGTCACCTATTCCATAGGAATGATCACTCCCTCTATCAAAACTCCTTCCAAAAGCAAAGTAAATTCAAGGTCAAAGACCTCATGTTTGAGCATTTAAAGGTTCAAAGTGCAAGAAAGGAGCAGAGCTCTTGTGCTTGTGATTTTGTGTGCTTAGAATTTCCCCTTGTGTTTGATTGAGACTCACATAACCAATGCTAGTCTAATTTTCTTGGGTCCTTTAGCTCACCTATCCATACATTTCACACCTTAACCTTGGCCTCATTTACAACCAAAACAAAGACCTCTTGATTCTTGGGTGCATTGAATGCTAGTAGTGGACATCTAGAGTCTTGGCAAGCCCATGTCGAATGCTTGGTCTAACAAGAGAATTGAGAGGAAGACAAGCCCACTATATATGTGAGTTGAGAGCATAGACACTCCCTTGAGGTCCTTACATTTCATCTATGCATTTTAAGGGATTTTGCTTGGCTTGTGATGTTGTGCTCCTTGGTATTGAAATACTTTGTTGTTGGATACTCTTGCTACCTCACTTGTTTCCTTGGTCTTGAGCCAAAGCACTTTTGATCATTCATTGAAATTCAAGTAACAACTTGTGATTCCCCTCATTCTCATTTGTTGGTTATTTTTTTTATGCTTAGTCTTGCATGAGGACATGCAAGGGCTAAGTTTGGGGGAATTTGATAGAGCATAATTTTTATTGATTAATCCTCTTTGTAAGCATGCCAATTAACCACTCTTGAGCCTAATTGACCACTTTTGCATCATATTTGGCATTTGGAACTTAATGTGGAGCTTTATGCATTTTTCCAGCATTTTGTTCTTTTCGACACTGTTCTGTAATTGGCTTATAACTTGAGTTCTAGAAACTGGAATTTTGTGTTCCTTGTCTTGTTGGAAAGCATAGACACAGTTCTACAACTTTCATGAAGAACACGGAAGCTGATTCAAAGCATAAGGACTTCAAATTGGAGCTTCAAGTGGAGTCAAGCTTGCTGCAGAATTCTGGAGCAACATTCTTGAGCTGCCAGTGTTGCAGAGGCTGGAAGTGGATCTATAGATGTTGGAATCACTTGATTTTAGTGGCATTGTAAAGCTAAGACACAAGGCTTCATTTCATATTCAGAGCTCGAAAGCAATTGAGGTCACTAAGAAGCTCATAAGTGGACTCAAAGTTAATGAAGCGTCTATGACAGCATTCTGGAGCAGCACTCAATGTTTTTGCAATATCTCGAGCTACACTTTTTGGAATTGGATTATTTTTGTGGTTGTGGTAAGCTGAGACATAGAGCCACAACTATTCTTCAGAGCTCGAGTCCAAAAGAGTTCATTAAAGGCTTCAAAAACTAGCTGCAACATTTCAGGCAGAAACTACACATTGCTGAGTTGTCTTAGTTATGACATTTTGTGCAAGTTCCAATTTACCCTTGTCTTATATGTTTGTAAAGGTTTAGTGTAACACCCCGACTTTTATTAAGTCCTAATTAAGTGAGATTAAGGGTAATTGACCTTGATTAGGATTTAATTCGGTTTGGGTGGACAAGTTTCTTCTAGTCAAACCCTTATGTGTGACGTGATTTAAGTGTGTATATATGTGTTCATTCTATGCTATGTGAATTACGTGTGTAAATTATAGGTCATGATAATTATCTGTATTTATGTGAGTGTTCATTGTGTGTGGAAGAGTATGTTGGATGCATATATGAGTTTTAATTGATATTTAGATGATGCATGAGGTTAGGAATGATGATATAAAATATTTATATGAGTTACATGATGTTATTAGATAATGTTAGTGTTATATATTATTATTTATTTTATTTTATTTTATTTTATGTGTCTATGTGTGTATTTTAATTTATATTTAAATATTAGAAAAATTATATGAGCATTATAGTATTATTTGGGGGGATTTGGAGTGTTTTAGTAATTTAAGTGACGGTGGGCCCCACAATGACTCTTGACCTAGTCACTCCCTATATAAACACTAGTAACCCTCTCCAATTGAGAAAAACACTCTCCTTCTTCTTCTGAGCCGCCATAGCCATCTTTCTCTCAAGAGCTCCCTAAGCCATTGATACTCCAAACCACGAAACACCTATCAAACCTTACCCAATCCAGAAAATAAATTCATATTCTTAATCCTCTCATCAAGTCGGACCTTTTTACCGATTCCGTTTCTCCGTTAAGAGTCTCCGGCATCACCGGACCGTTCGTGGGGCTAGAAAGAGAGGTTTCCAACGAGAGCAACGTCGGGAAAGGTTTCTCTTTGCATATTTCGAAATTGTCTTCAAAGGGTTAGGCATTCTATTTTCATGCATATTGATGATGATTTTATGAGATTTATGTGATGGTCGTTTTTCCCATTAGGGATTTTTTGTGCCTTATTATTATTATTATTATTATTAATTTATTACGATACATATATATATATATATATACGAATGGCTCACGCCATCCTGTTTTTCATTTGGCAGCGTGACGCATAGCGTCTTGGTTTTTGCTTGGCAGCGTGATATATATATATATATATAAATTAATAAATAAATAAAAGACAGTTTATTTATATATGTATATTACTATTACATATTATTATTACATAAACTTATACCTATTAGCATGTATATTAGTTAATAATAGGTAGATAACAGGTAGAAATAATAATAAATAATATGATAATGATAGTAATATTAATAGGGAAGATAATAATAAAATATTAACCCTAATAATAATAATAAAAAAAATACAGTAAGAACAACAACATGTATAATATATGATATATAATGATAAAGTAATAGTAACAATAATAGTATAGAGACAAGATTGGTGAATAAAAAATATAAGAGTTTACAAGATACTTAAGGGTAGAGTATAAAGTACAAGTAAAACTAGAATAAAGTATAAGTATGAAATAATAATAAATAAACGAGATCATATGACATGAAGGTATAGAAGCATTGAGAATAATATTTATAAGTAGTTGTATATCATGTTTATTTGATAAAGAGTTGTATTTATTTATTCTCCATGATGTCAGAGTAAGTAAGTGAATGTGCTATGTTTATTCCATGATGTTAAAGAGTATAAATTGACATGTTTTTACCCTTTTATGTACCCTAATGCGTTCTACGACTTGTATAAATGTATATATGATTTATGCATGATTTATATATGATTATATGAGCTATAAAGTACGTTTATATGTATGTTTAATTGCTATGATGTATATATAATTATTGTATGAGATATGTTATATTGAGTATATGTATTGCTTTTATGATGCGTTAAATTGTTTATGTGAGTATATATATATTATGATGAAATGATCTGAATGAATTAACTCTGTCACTCGGTAAAAGTTAAAAGATGTTCTGAAAGATATTCTGGTGCTCTGAAAGATCTCTGTTAACTCTGAAAGATTTCTGATAATTAAAAGACGTTTGAAAGATCTCTGAAACTCTGAAAGATTAAAATACCCTGTAGCCTTCAGCTTGTGATGAGTGTTGTAGGGAGGGTGGCATCCTCGGCTGCAACTCCTTCACTTGAGGAAGGTGAACTGTACCCCTCTTCCCCGTATGTTTTAGGATGAGCTCATACCTAGGGGCCGGATTGTAGGAGTAAGGATGGGAGGGAGGCTTTGCCATGTCTGACAGATTAAAGTAAAAGTTAATGATAAGATGCTCTGAAAGAAAGTTCTGATAAATGTTCTGTTATGTTATATTTTTCCCTGATTGTGATAGAAGCACATAGTACACTACACACGGGCCTTTAATTATGATATGTTATATGAATTAATAAATGGACAAGATGCACTTAGGTAAGAGTTCCGGGGAAAGATTGATTTTCAACTTATATCCGAAATTAACTCATTCATGCTTCACTTATTTTATAATTAAAACCTGGGGCG